>JABTXL010011977.1:9920684-9931046 GCA_025134845.1 Neodon shergylaensis | reverse complement strand
CTGAAACACTGGGAACAGAGAGGTGAGCCTAGAACAGTGCACACTGAAACACTGGGAACAGAGAGGTGAGCCTAGAACAATGCGCTCTAAAACACTAAAATAGGAAGGTGAGCCTAGAACAGTGCCCACAAAAACACTGGGAACAGAAAGAAGAGCCTAGAACAGCACTTATGGAAACACTGGTAACAGAAAGGTGCACACTGAAATATTGGGAACAGAAAGGTGAGCAATAGAACAGCACGCAGTGAAACACTGGAAATTGTTCAAGATCAGTCTTGAAGGGTGTCATGTGGGTCACACCTGAAAAGTATACATGCTTTCCATTGATCAGAAGGTCCAGCAATGCCCTCAACATGCATACCACCCTCAGCTTCCCGATCGCATTCCAAAGCAGTTGTGAACTGACATCTCCACAGCGCCGGCAGTCATTCCTCAGCTTTCTCAGCCTTCCCCAGGGGTCACCACCTACTCCTGGCCTTCTAAAGATGATATGTCTAGGAAGCAGTAGAAGATCTTGGAGCTTTTTCTTTTTCATTTTTATTTTTTTAATTTTTCTAAGAAAACGTTTCTCTGTGTAGCCCTATCTGTCCTGGAACTCACTCTGTACACTAGGCTGGCCTTGAACTCACAGAGCTCCTCCTGCCTCTGCCTCCCGACTGCTGGGATTAAAGCTGTGCACCACCACTGATCAGTCACCATAACCATTTGTAAGTGTTCAGTTTATGCACATCACCATCGATTTCTAGAACTTTCCTTAGCTTCCCCAACTGAAACACTTTGCCTTTTAAATGCTAACCTCCATTCTTCCTGCTCTCTGTCTATGACTCTGACTTTCAGGGCCCTTTGTGTCATTCCATGGCATCTCTGTGCCTCCATTCTCTTAATCCTGAGACTAGTTCTGGATTAAGTTATTCTCTGGGGACTTTCAGCTGCTCCATTGCTGAGAAAGGGAAAGAAATGGGAGAAGCAAGAGTGATGGCCCCAGAAGTTAGTCATGAATAGAACACAGGAGTTACTCAGGCTTGAAGAAACAGACTCTGGGACCAGTTGGTGTGGATCCTCATGGTCCGAGGAGGGAACACAGTTGGCTAGACACTTCTTCAGAGTACAGCACAGTCCCTAAAATGAACTTCTGGCTCCCACGCAGCCAGCAAGTGCAGTCTGCCGTGAGCTTCTGGTTCCTGCCTGGCCAGCACAGTCTGCCATGGCAGCCTCTGTTGGTGCAATTGCGTCCGTATCCACCCATTTCCACCCTTAGTGAAAACCCTGCCCATCTCACGTTTAACCCCCATAAGGAGAAGGCCAGCAAGTACCCAAGCAAGTCCACTGTGGACAGCTTCTTTGTGCCTGGCTCTCCCTGGACCAAGATACATCTCTTTTTATTCCTCAAAAGCTGATTGTGGGAGCCCAGCAGCTCCCCAGGCTTTTTAAAAGACACAATGGCTGAGTCCTTTTACCCTGAAATGCATGGAGGGAGATGATGGTAGCAACCAGATGGTTAGCAATCCCCCCCCCCAAAAAAAGAAAAACCTCTAAATGTATCGTTTTAGCTGCTTGTCATCGGGAGAGCAACTTGTCACATGCACTGAGGGAAGGCAGGGCACATAGTCCAGGAGGAGAGGAGAGTGGGGCTGCATCACAAAAACTTGCAAAAAATTGCGCCAGGCGACTGCTTATACTCACCGAGGTCATTGGCGA
Source organism: Neodon shergylaensis (assembly GCA_025134845.1). Taxonomy (NCBI): domain Eukaryota; kingdom Metazoa; phylum Chordata; class Mammalia; order Rodentia; family Cricetidae; genus Neodon; species Neodon shergylaensis. The sequence continues at coordinate 9,929,348 of JABTXL010011977.1, read as the reverse complement.
GGAGGCTGGAGGCTTTGTCTCACGGGCCATCTATGTGTAAGAGGCAAAAGCGAAGTGATGGGGTCCTAGGCTTTTCTTACCTCGCTGTTTGATGTGTGGAAATGGTCAGATCATAGGGCTAGAGTAGACCTTGGCCCACTGCTTTGGGACTTGGTGTGTAGTTATCTTCAGTCCAATAAGTGGAGGGGGAAAAGACTCGCCGTATGTTTATATTGTGTTTAAACCTACTATTGCAGCTGTGGAGAGACAGGAGGCATGGTAGTTAAATGGAGTCGTAACGTAAGGGTTGGGCATTTCTTTCAATTAAGAAAATGAGTTGGCTGTTAAGTTTTTGAAGGAAATTTATTATAACCATTTATCTATGATCATGTGTTCTTGTTTTTATTATTATTCCTATTTGGTTAGGCTTTTTACTTAAGAAAGAAGCAACCTACAAGGTGGCAAATAGTACATTAAATTTGCCCCCTACCTGTCAAGTCTGCCTGCCGTTTCTCCTTGTGTGTGTGGAAAATCATTTACCTGTTTCTGTAGTAAATCCAGTCAGGCCAAACACTCTGTGGTTTCAGTGTCTTTACTGAAACTTGTGAAGCCAGCAGCCGGTCATGGTGGTGCATGCCTTTAATCCCGGCACTCAGGAGATGGGGGCAGGTCTGTCTCTGAGTTTAAGGCCAACCTGATCTACATAGCAAGTTCTGGGCCAGCCAAGGATACATTGGGAGGCCTTGTGGGTTCAGCCTGGAGGGTCTATCACTTAGTCCATGTGGCAGTTACCTGCCCCTCCCCAGTGCCCCAGGCATGCTCTTCATCCAGTGCCTCACCTGTGCCCACTCTGAGGCAGGTGTTTGGTTTGGTGTTACTTTTCGTCTTCATTCGGCTTTCTCTGGCTTTCATGCCTCTTTCTAAATTTTGACGGCATTTTTAATCACCGCCATGTGGTCCAGATTCAAGTGTGCAGCCCTTAATTAGCCAGTTAGTTAGCTCCTCAGTGAGGGTTTCTCTTGCTGGAGTAATGACAACTCGGTGAGGAGAGAATTTCCTTCATGCTCACATTGCAGACTGTCGTCTAAGGGAGTCAGGGCCGGGACTAAAGAGGCGGGAGCTGAAGCAGAAGCTACGGATATGGAGGGGAGCCGCTTACTGATTTGTTCCCTGTGCCTTGCTCAGCCTGATTCTTACCACCATCCAAAGCACCCTCACCCAAGGGCAGTGCTGCCCAGAGTGAGGTGGGCCCTCCCTCATCAAATTACTAGTCAATAATTGTCTACAAGTCCATCCGGTAGGATCATTTTCTGAGTTGGGCTTTTCTTCCAAAATGAGTCTGGCTAGTGTCATGGTGACATAAGACTGGCCAGCACGGTTAGTAGTTAGTTAGCTAGCTTGCCTTTGACGTCTCCTAGTCTCCAAGAGACATACTTATGAATTGTCCTTGTATGTAATGGCATGTCCGCGTTACATCTTTGAATCAGCTCTAACGTGACTTGCTTGAACAGGTTTTTCATGTCCAAAGCATGTGAGTGTTGTAACAAGGAGAAAACAGGGGAGAAACAAAAAATAATAGAAACCCAAAGATTCCGTCCAGACCTCTGCTGATTCTGCCACCAAGGGAAGTCGCCATTTGCTAACTCGTTCCTTCCTGTATCCTTGACATTTTCTCTGCTATGTTATGAAATTCAGAGCTAAGTTTTGAGTTTGGGAAGCCATCCCTAATGGTTCTGAGTCCCAACTGATGTCCTGTCCTCTTCCTTGGCACGCAGAGGCCGCCTACACCCTCCTGTTGTATGACGAGCTGCTGGAATGGTCTGACCGGCCCCTCAGGGAGTTCCTGACCTACCCCATGCAGACAGAATGGCAGCGCAAGGAGCACCTGCACCTCACCATCGTCCAGAACTTCGACAGAGGCAAAGTACGCAGCCCTGGCAACCCGTGCTCTCCATGTTCTCTCCTTCTCCAGTGGGGTCTTCACGTGACAGACTGCATTAGATAGAAGCACCCAGAACTGTTAAGATGAAGTGTCCAGGACCAGCCCCTAGATATTCTGATTAAGTAGGTCTGTCATGTGACCTCTGGGAAATTCCCATGTGCCCAAGCTCTGTATCGCCTTTGGCTAACACTAACCTTAAGGTAGTGACGCTCTTGGTCTACTCCAGCTACTCTACCAACATATATAGACGGGGAGCTCACTTGGTAAGGGCAGCAGCTGATATGCCCGAGGACTTGAGTCCAGTCCCCATCGGTCATGTAGTAGAAGAAAAGAGCAGACTTCTGCAGGTCACCCTCTTATTCCCACACGTGTGTTATAGTGTGTGTGTGTGTGTGCGCGCATACACACACACACACACACACACACACACACACACACACTGGGTGGCTTAGAAGCAACAGAAATGTATTTACTTCTTTGTCACTGTTTTGGAGGCTGATGACACTAAGGTCAAGGCCTCTGAGGATGTAGTGAGCGGCTAAAGGCTGACTTCCTCACGAATGGTGTCTCCTCCGTGTCCTCACGTGACAGCAGAGTAGTTGACACTGGGAAACCTACATTTTAAAGGGTACTAAGTCTCTTATGACCTAATCATCTGCCAGGGCCCTGCCTACTAGTACTTAAGGTGTTAGGATTTCAGCTGAGGACTTTTGGGGAAACACAACATTTGGACCCTAGCAATCTGCCATTTGTTCTCTGAAAAGCTCTCTCCCTCCTCCTCCTCCCATAACTGGAAGGCACTTCCCATTCTATGCTTATTTTTAAGGTAAGATGAAGGAGACTGAACTTACTGAGGAAGTTTGTAGCACCCTTAGTACAGTTAGGAAAGCTTGTGATGCTGGAGGCCCCTCACTGACGACATGCAGTTTAGTGTCTCACTCCTTCCTGTCCCGCGTCAAGGGCAGTGACAATTTTTAAAGACTATGAATCTGAACACCAGTGTTTTTTTGATTTGGGTGCCTTAGTTCCCTCTTCCAAGTCACAAGGGCTAAGTAGAGTGTTAAATACAGCAAGTAGCTGTCATTTCTCTAGAGAACACAGTTGGGACTGCCTAACATTTTGGTGCAAGTGAATTGCTTCTCTCGGGTTCTCCTTTCTTATTTATCCAACCACAGTGATAGGACTTGACATAAATACCAACCTCAGTGTCTTTGTTCCCTCCTACTATAAAACATTTACCTGTACTATAAACTTTATCTTTTTTCTTTTATTGAAAATAGTATACACACACAGACACACACACACACACATATATATGTATATATATATATATATACATACATACACATTTCAATTATATATTTCCTTCCCACTACTCCTCCTGGTTCCTCTCTACATTCCCTACCCTCCAGATACCTCCCCGTTCTCTCTCATTAGAAAGCAAACAGGCTTCTAAGGGAATATTATCATATAATATGCTAAAAACACATCAGAAAAGGACCAAATAAAGGAAAAGAGCCCAAGAAACAGTTTGTTTTCAGTTAGCCATCTCCTGCTGGGTATGGGACCTACTTACTAGTTTGTTTCTCCAGTTGGATGCCCTTGGAGAAAACTAAATTTTCATTTGCAAGTGGTTATCAGTTGGAGATAGCTTCTGGGTTAGGGGTGGAGCCTGTGTCTACTTCTGTCAACTCTAGAGCCCCATCTGGTACAGATCTGTGCGAGCCTGTGCACGCTGCCTCAGTCCCTGTGAGTTCATCTGTGCATCTGTCTTGGTGTATTTAGATGGCCCTGTTTCCTTGGTGTCCTCCATCCCCTCTGGCTCTTATACTTTTTCTGCCTCCTCTGCAGCAGAATTCCCCGAGGCTGAGGGGAGGGATTTGATAGAGACATCCACTTAGGATTGAGAGTTCCAACATCTCTTACTTTCTGCATATTATCTGGCTGTGGGTCTCTGTAGATGATCTGGATGTGATATCTGTCACCCTATCGATAACTAGGGTTGATTCATCAGTACGCTATTTCAAAATCTCATGAACTTGCCCCATCCCCAGAAGTCTGTGCTGTAGGTCAGGGTGATAAGCCAATACTCATGTGTCTATACCTATAGTCTATAAATTACTTTTACCTCTTAAATGGTTGAAAGAAATGAAAAGATTATTGCTACTATGAGGCATCTGTAAACTATGTGAAATTTGCCTTTGTGTCCACAGACTCTCACTCATAACGATACCAATTTCAGACGATAATAGATGAATTGAATAATTGTGGCAAAGGTTGTATGGCCCTAGAACCACAAATACTGATTGACGGTCCAGGATTTTGAAGAAAACTTCGTTGATAGTATGCTCGGTGACAAAATTTAAGCATTTCTTCTGAAAACGACTCACTGACCTAACCAGAATCCAGTGGCCCTCACAATCTGTAAGCACATGCAAGGCCAGCAAAGAGTCCAGGGTGCCACACGTGAGTTATTGGGCTGTAGGGATCAGTAATTCCCTCCTGAGCACTGAGCGCCTGTGTGCAGCCATGTATGTGGCCATTGTGAAACTACAGTTGTTGCCACGGCGGGATTGTGACACAACACAAGAAATTGCTGTTTTCACACACGTTAGTGAACATGATGAGGAGTTGTTGTTTCCAACTTGCGGAAGATTTTTAACAAGTTACATACCAATTGTATGCCCTTTTCATGGTTTAAATGGCAGCATTACTACTTTAGGTTGTTGTGAAGTCTTAGAGAGTAAGGCCTTATGGTCCAAATGCATCCCCATCCTGACTTTTGTATCGAGGTGTAGCCATGCAGGGAAGGCTGACTGTCGTGTTCCTGTCTGTCCACAGTGCTGGGAGAATGGGATCATCTTGTGCCGGAAGCTGGCAGAACAGTACGAGGGTTACTATGACTACAGGAACCTGAGCAAGATGAGGGTAAAGTACCTGGGTGATGGAGGGTCAGGTGTGGTCCTGGGTAATTGGGGGTCAGGTGTGGTCCACATTTTCATTGACTTCCCAGCAGGGCGATAGGAAATCAACGTTGGGACCATCCTCAGACACCTTGCAGAAACTTTTTCTAAGATAAGTTATTTTCCCTGAAGCATACTTAGGTACTTATGTGGAGAAATAACAAATTGGTCTGTGTGTGTTCTTTTATTCAGTATACAAAGAGGGAGACCTTGATCTGTTTCGAAAGTCCCACATCTGAAATGCACAATCTAATCGAGGATTAATATTTTAAGTTTATTGTGGAAAATCTCTGCACTGAAGAGCTTCTCAGTTGCACAGAAATCTGCCTGACAGTACGCAGTTCTTACTCCCACAATCTGCAAAATAAAATGGTAGAGATGGCGAGGTGGCTCTCATGTTAAATTAGGGACAAATCCTACGTGAACTCTCTCTGTACCTTCAGAAATATATTCTCACTAAACCAAAGTTTTAGTACCAGGGACTCGGGGATCTTAATAGTCTGTATTCCTGAGTCATTTGTTTGTATCTCCTTGCTTTTACATGCAAACAAGCCTTACTCCTGGGCACCCCAAGCATTTTGCGTCATTGTTTAGCATTCAACGTCTTGATGAGTGTTAAGGTCATCTAGGTTCCTAAGACAAGATCCTTTGCTTTTGCATATTAAAGTGATAATGATATTCCCTTCCACTTTCGAGACTGCCATTGGAAACATGAGAACATAAGCCTTCAACAGCTTGCAAAGTCCCCTTGTGCCTCCACGAGCACCTTACTCCCCTGCTGGGAACTTACCCTCTACTGTTGTCATAGCCCTTAATGTAGTGTCATAGGTCATTGATATTTCTCCTAGTTTGAAAACTAAAACGAAAAATAATCTCATTTTATGTTTAGTTCATCATGCTGATACTGGCAGGGCCCACAGCTTTATATAAAATTACTCCTATTCAACTTCTCATCCTATCGCTGCAACAGAAGTGAGGTTACAGTGTTCACTAGGGAGAGCCCTTGGGTACCATCATCACTAAGATGTTTATAAACCCCGAGCATCACACTTCATACCAATTGCTCTCTGGGGTGCTCTTACTGGGGAAGGGGGAAGCCTTAAGTACAATATCAGTCTTCCCCTGGAAGTCTCAGGGATGATGATACCACAAAAGGGAAGCCATAGCTTGGTTTGCTACCTAGGTTGAACACTTGTGAGCTTTGAGCCTAGACAGCACTTTGTGCTCCCTTGGCTCAGGTTGGTGACTTACCCCATCCCACCTGTACAATGTTGTACCTTCCTCATGTCCTGAACTACTGTGTGCAACGGGAAGCAAATCCACAGGCAAGTTCACCTCACGCATAGGTTCTCCCCAAAGGCTTGACTTCTATGATTTGTGTTCATTTCTACTTGTTCTACATCTGTGATGATGTAAACACGTCCTTGGTAGACTTACAGAAATCTACTCTGCGAGTAAAATGTAGAAAAATCCTTGATCCTTTAAAGGGTCAGCAGACTACAGCTTGTGTCCCGGCAAGTAAAGACATGTCAGAGAGATCATGTTGCTGCAGGGAGGTAGCTTGTTGGTTCTCACCTGCCCAGCTAGCTTAGACCCAAAATAATCACACAGAAACTGTATCAATTAAATCATTGCTTGGCCCATTAGCTCTAGCTTCTTATTGGCTAACTCTTATATTAATTTAACCCATTTCTGTAATCTGTATATTGCCACATGGCTGTGGCTTACCAGGTAAAGTTGCCAGTGTCTGTCTCTGGCGGCCCCATGACTTCTCTCTGACTCTGCCTCCTTTCTCCCGGCATTCAGCTTAGTTTTCCCCACCTATCTCTGTTCCCCTATAGCTCTGCTATAGGCCCAAAGCAGTTTCTTTATTAATTAAACAATCGTATTCAAGCATACAGAGGGAAATCCCACATTACCATGTGAGCCTACAAAGCATGAAATTTTTACTTGGTATGTATTTACAAAGTTGGTTTGTTGATCCTCTCTGGAATTACTTACAAGGCAATCGCCAGTCCTTTTCTCATGACTTAAAATGGTTCACCTGTGAATAGAAGGATGTTCCTGTCTTGGTGTGGCTGAGATGTAGGATGGAATTCACAGGACTCCTTCTGTCCTTTCCTAGATGATGGAAGCCTCTCTGTATGATAAAATCATGGACCAGCAGCGTCTGGAACCCGAATTCTTCAGAGTTGGATTTTATGGGAAAAAATTTCCATTTTTCTTAAGAGTAAGTAATACACTTCTTAATTGACTTTAATCCTTCTGGCTCAGATCCTCCAATTAAGGAAACTAAGGAATTAATGACATTTTTATGACACATAACAAGGAGGCAATGGCATCATGACATTTTTTTACCCTTCTAATTTGTGAAACTATTAACTGGGAATATTTTGTGTTGAACAGTTTCTCAAGATCAAACAATCTACCCCTTCCTGAGTCCACTTCAGGAGCAGTGATTATGGCTTCCCTGGTGTGTCATTCGCAGTGTGTTCTCTGTGCGAGTTCTATAGTTAGCACTAGAGAATGTGGACGAGGGCAATGAGAGGGCCTGTAGACTATAGGAAATGACAGAGTCGCGTCAAGGAGAAATCTTACTCCCAGAGCACGGAAAAGTGTTGTTTGGCCTTTCTGATGACTTTGTAAAAAGGTAAATATCACCCAGGAGAGACGTCTGACTTATCGCTGGTGTGAACTGTTTTTGCCAAGAGGAATTTGTGTGGTAGACATAAAGTACTCAATTCATCCCTCTTCTTTACACTTGGCATAGATTATTCATATCTGCATTTGTGCATTGGACCCCTCCATCCACAGCATCCTCCATGTATTAAAACACTGGTTAAAAGAGTTCACTTATTCACTCAGGGAACTGTGGAGAAGTGTTCTACATACCTGACAAAACTGAATTCATTTGTGAGCCCAGTGTTGTACCTAAATCATGTCACGCCAATACCTGGAAGGCTGAGGCAGGAGAATTGCCACAACTTTACAACCAGCTTTGGCCAGGTGATGAGTCCTAGGCCAGCCTGGGATTCAGAGTAAGATCCTATCTCAAAACAAACAAACAAGCAAAACAAACAAACAAACAAAAACCCAGAGTCACTCATACCGACTATAATCCCAGCACCCAAGTAGAGGCAAGATGATCAGTAATCCAAGGCCAGCCAGACCCTGTCTCAAAATACCATACATACACATACATGCACATATACACACACACACCCCAAATTGAGTGCATTACAACTTTAAATATTAGTATGAAAATATTTAAGTCGGTCTAAATCCTACCATAACTGTAAGGATATATGAGAAAAGGCAAGGTGGCTAAACTCAGAGAAGGAAGAGGATCGAGACTCTGTTTATTGTTTAATCTTTAATTTATCTACCTTTTAGGTGAAGTAGATAGATGATTGGTTGATAGAATGTACCTCAAAATATCCAAAGACCACAAGTAGATATTTATGTTTAAAATCACGTGAAATGCTCAGATGATGATTCTAATATGGTGGTTAGTGTTGGATGTTAGCTGACAGGATCTGGACCCACCAGGGAGACAAGCCTCCAGGCATTCCTGGGAAAGATCTTTAGAATAGATTACCCTGAGGAATGCCCTGCCTGTGAAACAAGAAACTAACTTAGAAACTTTCAGCACTCTCTTCTTCCTGACTGTGAACTGACAAAATGTGATCTGCTGTTCACACTCCTATGTGTGTGGACTGACACACTGTGACCGCTGCTCACACTCCTATGTGTGTGGACTGACACACTGTGACCCCTCTG
>JABTXL010011977.1:9827786-9920674 GCA_025134845.1 Neodon shergylaensis | reverse complement strand
TGCTCACACTCCTATGTGTGTGCACTGACACACTGTGACCCTCTGCTGACACCCTGGCTTGCCCATCACGAAGGACTGTACCCTAGAACTGAGCCAGCTGCCTCTGTCGGAGTGTTTTATCACAGCCACAGGGAAAGGTACTTCAACAGTGAACTGACATTTTCTTGAATTGATTGACAGGACCAAGTAATTGGATGCTACCCAGACTTTATATAAAATCCTTGTTGCATTTAAAAACAAATGCACAAGACGCCTGCCTGCAGCTGAAAGAAAGATGGGTTTCTGATAATGACAAATGCAGAGTCCGCTGAATTGAGAAGACGACATTTTAGCTGGGGACATGCCAGGTCTAGTGTCAGCGCCCCTTGAAGAACACAGGCTCTGGGGCCTGGCTGTCAGTGCAGGGGTGGCCTCCTAGAGGACTGACCAACAAGGGGGACTAGAGAGCCCCAGAGAGAAGGGGCAGAGTGTGACTCTGATGTAGGAGCGGCTCCTCATTTTTGACGCAAAAGTGTACAATATGAAAGACTGCATTTTCTTCCGTACCATGCCAAGAGTTGGCCAATCCATTGTGCATTGTTGGTGTGGTATTTGGAGAGTAGGGACCCAAAAAGCTTTTGATTTTTTTTTTTAAACTGCCACAGGAAAGCAAAATACCTTTTAGGTTAAAGGAGATATAATAATATTTTCTAAGTTACAGATCATGACAATATTGATGTGTTTATCACTAACAAACCAGTAATCTGATCCACCTTGTTATATTTTTCTGGAGGAAAAGGCCCCTGAGGGCAGATGTTCTGGAGACACACAAAGCAGCCATGTGTGCTGACTAAAAGCTGATTTTAGTTTTAGCAATCAGTGAGCTAGCCCAGATTCCCATCTACTACATGAGTTATGATGACTTAAAGCATCCATAGGCCTAGAAAGATGGCTCAGTTAAGAGCACTTACTGCTCTTCCAGAAGGACCCTATTTGGGTTCCAAGCACCCATGCCAAAAAGCTCACAGCTGCCTTAACAAGAGCCCTAGAAGATCCAACATCCACTTTCTGGCCTCTGTGAACACTTGTATAACTCATGGTGTACATTCACACAAATACACATACACATAATGTTTTTAAAAAAATCAATCTTTAAAGATAATATGTTTTTAAAAATCAGAGGTATTTAAAAGCTCCAGTTATGAAGACAGTTTAGCAAATGCCAGAGCTACATTGACCAAATAGATCAAATTTTGTTTAATAGGCAATTAGAATAAATTGATGTGTTTATCATCAGTTGTTTGAAAAATAGCCTTTTTCTATGTCATATCTGTCATTAATTCAAAATGAAAGGGAAGGGCTGCCCTCTCTTGGTGTCTAAGAGACATTGCAGGATTGAGGATTCCAAGGAATGTCATAAACATGTCAAGATGAAAAATGTCCTTTTGTTGTTTGATGAATTGCAGGATACATTTTAAAACTTGGATAGGATACATTGAAATGGTTGTATAATCTAAATAGTTATTTCCCCCTGAAAGGAGCAGAATTGACCCTTGTACCTGGGCAGGTCTGCTTCTACGTCATTGAAAAAGAGCTGTGAAAACATTCCTGGTGAAGGTCTGTATCTGGATGCCCATGGCATCACTGTTCACAGCATCCAGACAAGGAGAAGAAACTCAGATATCTGTCAGGCGATGAGTGGACTAACCAATGTAGTGTATCTCCCCAGAGGAGAAGTACACAGCAACAGAGAGCAAAGACCTGCCACAAGCGAGAGAACTTTGGTGGTGTGCTCATTGACGCCAGGGGCCTAGGAGGCAGCTTTAGCTGGTAAAGGGTTTGCCTAGCTTACAGGGGGCCATGGTTTCACTGCCGGCACTGCTTAAAGCAGGCCTGAGTGTTGGGTGCCTGTCGTCTCAGCCGTCAGGAGGTGGAGACGGTGAAGCCAGCGAGTCAGTCCTGAGGTGGAGAGGTGGGCGGGTCATTAAACAGGTACTTTTTGAGTTCCCATCTGGACTAGCACAAATAATTTTTAAATTTTTTTTTTAAATTTTAAAATACTTTATGTTCTTGGTGTGTTGGGACAAGAGGGGCATGGCGCATGCGTGCAGGGCAGAGGACAAGTCGCATGAGTTAGTTCTCTTTCCACCATCAGGCGTGGCAAGCACTTTTATCCTGCGAGTCAGTTTTCTGGCCCTAATCTTCAACATTCTTACCTGAATGAGAGAGCTCTGGCCTCTAGAATAAATTATTAGGATATAGCATGATATAACAAAACAAGCAAACATCTAATAAAGCTCTAAAATGCGGTGAGGTTTCTAGCAGCAGCAAGCTGAGCTGAGCTGCTCACGGCAAGGACATCGCTGTGCCTTTGGTCCCTTCATCTCCTGAAGGCTTGGGTAGAGATGGGACACCTGCCTGCCCTGCCAGTGGGAATATAAAGCTGATCTGTCTCAGAGACGTCCAGAAAAACAATCCAGTAAAGCGGATTTTCGTTCTGGCCCTACTTTGTTCTCTTAGGAATTGGAGATCTGCGTGTATGAGTTTGACATCCGTTTTATAAAAATCATCTCTCATATATGTCCATTTTATGATACAGTGCTTGGTTCTTGTCTTTGATGCTGAGTATCGGGCCATCTTTATCCCCCATGCAAATGGCCCTGGAATTCAGAGTGTGCTATTGGGTCTGATGGAAATCAATAACCAGCGATTCTATTGCTCTTTGTCCAGCAGGTTTGATTCATGAGCATATTTTTCAGATGGTTCTGACTTTTCAATGTGACAGTATCGTGATGTGGGGGCAGTTATTGCCGCAGACATATTTCTTTGCCTTCTCTTTGTTATATGACCCTAATTTCTTTTCCGGTTGCACCCCCAGAATAAGGAGTTTGTGTGCCGAGGGCATGACTACGAGCGACTGGAGGCCTTCCAGCAGCGAATGCTGAACGAGTTCCCCCATGCCATCGCCATGCAGCACGCCAACCAGCCTGATGAGACCATCTTCCAGGCGGAGGCTCAGTGTATCCCTTCCTGGTGGCTGGGCTCCGGTTGGGTGGTACCTGCCGTTAGCTACACGGCAGGGTCCTGTTGAGCGTTATAGCCACTGTCCCCTTGTCAGGAGCCACATCCTTATACTTCCTAGTCCTTGTCATCTTGGTTTTAGCTTAGCATCTTCTCAGCAGAATGGGATTATTCTAATGGCTATCACAGGACCAGTCGAAAAGAAATCCCTTAAACATCCGTTAAGGAACCTTCACCCTCTTAGTTGACATGCCTGCAGGTCCAGCCCTGCTTCTGAATCAAACAATTTTCCTATGGCTTCCTCTGGAAACGGCTTCCGTTCGAGGAAGTGGCAGCATCGAGTTCACTACTGCACATGCTCCACCCCCTCTTTCCCTTAGACTTCAATTCTGGAGTGAGGAGGGGAAGAAAAAGAGGTGCCTCCAGTATCTCTGAGGCATGATATTCTGGACTCTTAATGACAGCATGTAGTTCAGAGTCCTGCCATCTAAACAGACAACAGCATGTAGTTCAGAGTCCTGCCATCTAAACAGACAACTCAAATGGAAGTACTTTGGCTTTCGACACAAAGGCAATTCACCTATCAGTTCTTGCCAAATCCATCTGAAAGCCGCAGTTTTAAAACAGACAGGGAAACTCCCCAGTGGCTATTATAAATATACTTTCAAAGCAGAAACCTAAATGCAAGAGAAACACGAAATTGTTTAAGGAAAAATATTTTTCTTTCTCTCTGGGAAGGAAGTAGCATATAAGCAAAATATTTTTTAAAATATGAGCTACAACCAACCACTCTGTTTATCTGTGCCTGGTTTTAGATTATGGATACCATAGTTACAGAAGGCTGCAGTCACAGCAACACTTGGCAAGTGCAAGTCCTTGCTGGTGTTCTGGTCACTGCCTTTGGTCATAGTCTTATGAGGATTTCCATATCATTATAGATAAAATTTGGGAGCCATGAAGAGACTAAAGATGCCTCATGTACAAGAGTGAGGATCTTCTGATTCTGAATACCCAAGCCCAGCTGTGCCTCCTACCCCCACCAAAGCAGTCATCTGTGAACTCATAGGTTTTGGAAATGTCAAACATATGTCCCGGTAGAATCACTTTCTTAGGACCTGATCAGACCTGAAGCTTGAGGCATACTTGGAAGTACATTATTCATATCTGCTGGGCAATTTTTAAAATGAATTCCACTGGAATGGAAACACCAGATTGCTACCCAGAGTGCCTTGCTGCTTGCCAAGCCAGGTTCCCTCCTTGACTCTTGGCTCCCAGATCTGCAGATATACGCTGTGACTCCCATTCCTGAGAGCCAGGAGGTGCTGCAGAGGGAGGGCGTTCCCGACAACATCAAAAGCTTCTATAAAGTGAACCACATCTGGAAGTTCCGCTACGACAGGCCGTTCCACAAGGGCACCAAAGACAAGGAGAACGAGTTCAAGGTAAACCTGCAGTCTCCGTACGCCTCCTCCTGGGCTTTCTAGACTCTTGGGAAATAGTGACTGAGGATCCGGTCACGTGACTGGAACAAAGGGTCTCGAAATCTTCCATCCTAGTAAGCAGTGTTTCCACGTGAATGGGAACACTTTCCAGGCAAGAAGATTTTTAGTCCCCTACCAAGAAAATCTGAGCAGGTCTGGGAGGAGTTCCTGAAATCAGCTTCTCCGTGGCAGTTCCGAGAGCAGTGGTGCCTAGACCAGTCTTCCAACTCGTGTCTAAGCTCAGTCCTGTTGTCCATTCATGGTGAGCCATTGTGGGAGTGGTGGATGTAGTCTAGCATCAAGGAAGCACAGTAAAGAAAAACCAAGGACCAGGCAAAAGGGAACTGAGAAGAGGCCGCGTGGGCAGGCGTTTGGTGCGATGGAGACACTTCCGTCCTTTGCTCTAGACCTTGTCGGTTTCTGAGATGAGGCCCCGAGTCCATGCCCATCTGGGCCTCTGCCTGTACTGGGTTGTCCGTCCTCCCCATATCCAGTGTGCCTTGCTAGTTCCCCATGCTCCAGGACAGAAAGGACAGCGTTCTCACAGCCCCACTGGGGCAAGGAGGCAGATGTTCAGAAATCACCTGTGACCATCCCTTTCCTTGAAAACAGTGACGCCGGACAGGCCTAGGGCGACCCCAGTGACTCAGCATCCATACATAAACAGAACTGTCAAATGAGCTTATTCCTGTGAGTCTGTTGGCTTAGCGGCTCTCACAGCAGATACTCCCTTAAAGCAGGAGGCATCTCTTAACACTGTCTTGCTTAATGTTGACCCACACACCCTTGCCCATCGGTTCCCAGCACTGCCAGCAGCAGTCAGCTACAGGGGTTATTCCCAGCCAAAAGGCGGGGGGGGGGTAGCTGTGGAGTGTTCAGGGGAGACTGGATAAAAATGGACTTTTATGAAAGATTTGAAGTGCATTTGCTATGGATTTCTCTAGGAATCTAATCACAAGATGCTCTAATGATAATAAATAAAGCTAATGATAGTTTAGAACCAGCCAACTGCACCGGCCTCAGCAGCCTGGCCCTCTGGCCTCCTCTCGGGGTCTTCCTTCTCCCTGTGGATTGAACAGTACAGAGAGCATTGGAAAACATCCCAGTTACTGACAAGTCCACCATCATTTTCTAGTCCTCTCTGCGTGTTTCTAATTCTCTTCTCCTCCTCCCAAGTTAGCTAACGATCCAATCAGATTGTGACACAGTTCTTTCTCTCTGCTCTAGCTCCCAGTCCTCGGTCTGAATGACCTGGAGTCATAGTTGGCTTGCACAGAGTCATGTGCCCAAGACCTTTAGCCTAGCTCTGGAACCCACCTTTTCCAACTCCCTTTCTTTTGCTGTTTCTGCTGGATGTACGTACTTCCACCAGGCCAGCAATGAAACAATCAGTGATACACTTGTACCAGGAATAATCAAAACCCAGAGACAGATGTAGGGGTTAAAGGTGAAGATCAGAGAGGCAGAGCGATCAGCCACTAGAGAGACCTTTTACCCCTACCAAGGCTCAGACCAAAGGGGCGATCCTCAGACGGCCCAGACTCACTGGCTCTCCACCAAACCTCAGACTCCACACTCCAGTGAGTTCCAGAGACCCCCCAAACACTGGGATTAGAGGTGCGAGCCACCAACAGCTACCTTCCTGGGATGGGTGAGGTTAAATGAGGCTCTCTTTCCCCATGTTCAAGACCTTCAGAATCTGGCTCCAGACTCTATCCCGTTACCCCAAGCCTGTCCTACCCACCCTCTCTCTTGGCTCCAGCGACACCCACCTTCTCTCCTCATTGGTTGCCATACCCTTTCACAAGCAGTTCCATGTCTGTGTGGGCAGCCTTCTGCCTGCACGGCAGCCTCCACTCTCCTCCCTGTGAACTCTTGACTCTGTAAAATCCAGCTCTCTGCTCTACTCAGAAAGCTGCTGTCCTGGTCCCCCACGATGGCAAGAATATCTGCATCCCGTGTACACCTTGAACATCCTGCTCATCCATCTGAGCTCTCATCTGCTCACCTCCCTGTCGTCAGCAGATCCCTCAAAATCTCACGATGGGGGTTCACCCCAGCAGCTCCTCACTATTGGAAAGACATTCTCTTTTTAACCCCTCTGTGGTCTGAATAGATGGTGCAGTTGCGGGAATTTCCCCCCTGGTAGCACACTATATGACAATGATGAGGTGTAAATTCCAAAACTGGCTGGTCAAAGACAACCTGGCCACGTACAGTGACTTGTGACAATAGCAGCTGTGTTCCATGTCTCCTGGAGGAGCTGGTTCTGGGTTAGGAGTCCAGCTCGAAGCACACACATGCTTGTGGGTTACAACAGTTCAGCTTATCACCAGAAACGTGGCCCCTGTGCATTTGGCAATGGAGAGAAGATGGTTCTGGGGGTGGGTGTCAGTGCCAGCCCTTTGATAATTAGAATATGACTCGTGAGTGGATCAAGAGTCCCTCTGCGACTTGAAGTCTTCACCTTAAATAGAAGGTTCCAACCAAGTAATCCTAAGGTCCTTTGTCCCCTTAGGTAGCTGTTACTCCCATCTTGTCTTGATAGCTCACAGCATTGCCACTTCTAGTTGAAATGGGCTAAACCTTGATGAGCGAAAAGGTTTAAAGTCCCATCTTGGGGAAACAGAGGAGAAGACTGTATACAGCTTGCTGTTGTATTCTGGCTCTTGCTTTCTGGAGCAGGGGCTTGTATGCTCTGCCGGGGAGAAGGCTCCAGGCAGTCTGCAGAATGACTAGTGCCGGCTTGCACTACATCTGGCGGGGGGGGGGGGGGGGGGGACTTGCACCGCTTAGTGCTCCGATTGTTTCACAAGAGCGCATTCAGTGACAATGGCTAAAAAAGGCTGCAGGAAATAAACGGCTCCAGGTCAGACTTGTCGCAGCTTGGGGCTTAGAAAGAAGAGCGGCCTAGAGAGTAACTTTGAGTTTTGTTTTGCAGAGTCTCTGGGTGGAGAGAACCTCACTCTACTTGGTGCAGAGTCTCCCCGGCATCTCCCGCTGGTTCGAAGTGGAGAAGCGTGAAGTGGTAAGGAACGGAGCATCTTCCCCACGTTATCCCCACCCCAACTGCTTTCCTTGGGCTGAGCCCACTACTGACTTCTCCTGTTCTTTCATTCCCTGGGTTCCCTCGCGACATTGACTGCTACTGCCCAAGGCACCAAAAGCAAATGTTGATATGGCCCTGATTCGTCCAAAAAAAAGTATTCTTTAAAGCAACTATGGTTGCAGCATGTAAAAACAACAAAAAAAACCTGTTAGGTTCTTGAGTGACAACCAGAATGCCAAGTCTCCTAATTGTGTCAGGCCTGTGATCTTTGTCACTATCTGTGTGACAGTCCAAAGCCAAGGAGGCAGCCTATTTTCTTATATACTCTCATGTCAATAGGTATTCTTTCCCCAGTTTTCAAAGGTTTTACCAAGAAGTTGAAGCCTTTGACAAAGATCATC
Organism: Neodon shergylaensis; assembly: GCA_025134845.1. Lineage (NCBI taxonomy): Eukaryota > Metazoa > Chordata > Mammalia > Rodentia > Cricetidae > Neodon > Neodon shergylaensis. The sequence continues at coordinate 9,912,743 of JABTXL010011977.1, read as the reverse complement.
ATCAAGATGTCAAAAGAGTATTGTAGTATGAATAATAAAAACCCAGAGACAGAAGCTGGGGTTCAACCTGAAGGTCAGAAAAGCAAAACAGCCAGCCACTGACTCTTACCTCTACCTCCGAAATGGTAGTCCTGCCTCCAGGAATCTCAGAATGAGAATGTGTCTGAGAGCTGTCTCCTCCCATCATATTCCTCTCTAGGGCTGGGATTAAAGAAGTGTGTCACCACTACCTGGGCTGTGAGGCTGACCAATGTGGCTGTTTTACTCTCTGAACTTCAGACAAGCTTTATTTATTAAAATACAAATGAAATATCACTACAGCGTATGGACTCAAACACAGAATTTCTTTTAGTGATTCCAAAGCCAGTGCTATTGTTCTCTTCGAGCCTTGGTTTTCTTGACAAAATGAAGCTAATATGAAACCCCTTCATAGAAAGCTTATGTGATATCCATCACACATGGAGCCCGAGCTGCTTTGATCTGCAGTGGGAAGGATTGTGCAAGACCCGAGCAGGCCTGGATGGAACCTCAGTTAGGAAACAGTGGATGCCATTCTAGAATCTGGTAACCACAGCTCTCAAGAATGCTCTGCTTCCCAGGCACCTCCCCAGCTTCCCTCCCCAGTGAAGAGAGACGGAGTAAGCGGCTGGAGGCAGCAAGGCTGTTCCTGCACATTGGTGTCTCAGCCACAGGACCCCTGCTCCAACTCTCCTTTCTTTCTCCTTTGGCACATTATGGCTCTGAGCCAGGCCCTTGGTTGACTGAGGTTCTGTTCCGCCAGGTCCCATAGCCGTCAGCCATTCAGTCCCAAAGAATCACACAGGGGTCTACATGAATTATAAACTGATTGGCCCAGTATCTCAGGCTCTTTTTATTAACCAATTCTTACAACTTTTATTAGCCCATAATTCTTGTCTATGTTGGCCACGTGGCTTAGTACCTTTTTGGCGAGGCAGTCACATCTTGCTTCCTATGTGGCTGGGTCACGACTGCAGAATGAAACTTCCTTCTTCCCAGAATTCTCATTGCCCCACCTCTACTTTCTGCCTGGTCGCCTCACCTATACATCCTGCCTGGCTATACTGGCCAATAAGCATTTTATTAAAAATAATACAAGTGACAGGGTAAAAGACCATTGTCCCACAACACCTTTGGAATGACCTAGTATTCTGTTTAAAATAAAATACATCAATTGCAAATCCATCATGCAAACAAATCCTCAGTAACAGCCAACTATGTCAATGAACAAGTAAGAGTAGCTCCCACCCAAAGTATCTCTCCAGAATGTCTTCTCCTACAAAGTCTCTCATCATTGGAGATCAGTTTATTGTGTTCAAAACTAAGGGTCAAATGAGCTTTTCATTTCAGGGTGCCAAAATATTAATACAGCTCCCTAAGCAAATGAAACTCAATTCAAGATATTATGTCAGCCCAGTCGTGTCTGTGTGCAGTGAGTCAGGGGTCCCCACACTGCCTGCTGATGTGGTGTACTTTAGTGCCTTTCAGGGATGAGGCAATCAAACAGTGTGCTCACCAAGTCTCATTATTCTGCTGCCTACAGAGTTGCAGAAGCCCAGCCCACGGCGGTGTTCTTAATCATCCATGCTGCATTAGTGATTCAGGAGGCCTTCTCAGACCCATACAGCCCAGAAGGCTAAATCTTGTGAAGATTCACCAATAGTCTGAGCCCAGGAAACAGCACACACACACACACACACACACACACACACACACGACACTCATGATAAAAAGCATGCTGGTAATGGTAGAGAAAGACTAAACACAGCCCTTCAAACACCAGCTGCCTACATTCTTGGTATAGGTAATATTATGTTCTAAGAGAACAAGGCAAACTGGGCTACTTGGTTCCCTGAGTAAAGCCCACTTTCAGCAGCCTCCACGTGCTTCTCTTGTTCCTGCTCCCTGGGATGCTCCATGATCCATTAAAGTTCTTACTGGCTTGGTTCTGGCTGTATAAGGGCTTCAAGAACATAGTCAGTACTCAATAAAGATAGAAAATGGATTGAAATTTCCTGTCTGCAATGCCAGAACCTGAAAGACAAAAGATATTCATAAGTTTGGCTTTAAATTCACTTGATCATAGAGTTCACGGTAAAGAAGCACCACAGATACATTGTCCCCGGCTGCATTTCTGGAACCTTCCAGCACTAGAACACTAGGCACAGGGAGGAACCTGCCAGGTTAGTCCTGCCTGGATTTCTCTACTCCTTACAGGTGTGTGATGTCTTTTGTAGTGACGTCTAATCAACTAGTTCTGTGGGCAGTGGAAAAGAGTGGTTTTAGAGCTCTCCAGAGCCTCTCTGAGCGAGAGTTCACAAGGAAGCATCTCAAACCTGGCACTAGAGTTTAGCGACGTTTGGCTCGTGGCAGCATCCTCCAACCACACAGGATAGCACTCTTTCAAATCGTCTTTAACTTCTGTTTCAAACTGGCTTAAGAGTAGTGAGTGCTCATATGGCTTTTCTATACATCTTTAGTTTTGGTTAACCTTCCTCCTTTCCCTCTTGTCTCCTCTCTCCACCCACACCCATTCCTTCTGAAACTTTTCACCTAATGGTTCCCCCCTCCATCGTCATATCCCCTGTGCATTGCTAGCTCCACTCCCTTGAGGCGTCTACCCACCCTGGTAGCTCATGCTTACCCCTGCAGGTGTTCCAGATGAATTACACCGATGGCAAGGGTTGAAGCTAGCTCCACACATGGGAAAGAGCGTGCATTGTTTATCTTTCTGAGCCTCGGTGCACTCTCTTCCCCCAGTTTCATCTGTTTGCTCGTGGTCTTCCTGATTGCACTTTTCTGTAAAGTGAATCAAGTAGGCCGTGTCTATGTACCACATTCTCAATGCCCACTCATCAGCTGATGGCCATGCAGGCTGATTGCATCCCTTCACTGTTGTGCACAGTTGAGCATGGTTGAGCAGGAATCTCAGAAGTAGGATGAAGCATCTCTGAAGGGTCAATTGGGTATTTGGACAGTAGTGGGTCTTACAGTAGTTATAATTCTAGCTTTTTTAAGAACCCTCCACACCGATTTCTGTAGGGGCCGCCCCGGTTTGCTCTCACCAACAGTGAATACTAGTTCCTCTTTCCTCACACCCAGTATTTGCTCTCTTAATGAGAGCCATCGAGATGGAATCTCAATGAGATTGGATGCCCCCTCCACCTACCTGGTGCAGCATACCTGCCTTCCCCACCAAACAAAACCAAGAAAAAACACCTGAAGAGGCTTTAGGCCCTCAGGTTGAACTTTCCCCTTGCACAGCTAAATTGCCATCTTGCCAAGCTGCCTTCTACATATTTATGACTATATCCATATATAAGTGCTGCTTCCAGCCTTAATCAGAGAAGCCTGTCTGCAATAAATAGTGGCGAACGCAGCAACCCATGGCTGGTCACAGTGCTGACTGTAACAGCTGGACCCTGCGCCCTACCCAGAAGATGTATAAGTGGGAAGGGTATTCATGGGTAGAATGGAATAATAGGTGTGTGCAGGAGATTAGAAAGGGTTGTGTTTATAGCCATCAAAATATACTTCATACATGTATAAGATCGTCAAAGAACAAACTCAATAAAAGATATACCTAGGGTGGTATTCATATATCTGAGGCACCTGGCAGTAGGACTAGGATCTGTCCCTGGTGCACGAGCTCACTTGTTGGAACCCATTTCCTATAGGATGCCATGTTCAGCCTTAAAGCAGGGAAAAGGGGCTTGGTCCTGCCCCCAGCTTTAATGTGCCAGACTCTGTTGACTTTCCATGGGAGCCCTTACCTGTTGGGAGGAGTGGATGGGGGTTTGGTTGGGGGGGGGGGCAGAAGGGGGGAAGGAAGAGCTATGGATGCAATGTAAAATGAAATTAAACAAATACATTTTTAAAAAGATAGGCATATGTATGGCCCTACCCAGAACCGAGGAGTCTCCACCAGCCCTCACAGCAACATCTAGTGGTTTCTTATGGCCCTGTGTTCCGAGAGAGCCTGGTGTTTCTTAAGCCTCCTGTTTCTAAGAAGCCTTGCTCTAGTCACCTTCAGCACTAGAAAAGGGAACATTTATCTGCACTTCTAGCCACTCCTCGCACCAGGGAATTTTGTGACGAGTGTGACATCATACAGTCTCACCCATAACTGTCTTATGTGTATTTCTAAACAACTGTACCATATTATATATGAAAGAATAACAACGTGTTGACTGTACACGTTCCTATGTTGCCATATGCCTCACCAAGAGTCTGTTTGGTTTCTTTTTTGTTCTTCGTTGACCCTGGGTGTCCATTGCTGTTGTGTGTGGTATCTCCTAAGTCCTTTTTCATCTAAATGTTCCCCCCAGCATCTCTTTTTAAAAATCTTTTTGTTGAAGAATCACAGTGGTTTGCCTTGAAGTGTTTCCTTACGTCTTAATCCAAGCGGGATCATTTGGCGTGTTTCTATGTGGCCTGCCTCTCTTGTAAATTGATAGTTATAAGCCTAGAGGCTTAATAAGGTTGGTTGGCTCGTGCAAGACTGCTTCTTATGTGTTTTCTGTTGCTTTCTTCCTGATCCTTCTTCTCTTCTGATGTTAGCAAGAATAAATGATAATTAGTTATTGTTCATCGTTGCTCAGACCCATTGATCTTTTAGGGATTAAGAGATGACATTTGGGGGTCAATAAGATATCTCAGTAGGTAAAGGTGCTTGCCACAAAGTCTAGAAAGCTGAGTTCAGTCCCCAGGACCCACATGGTGGTAGGAAAGAATCGATTCTCTCAAGTGTGCTCTCTGACCTCCATGTGCACACCACAGCATGCATGCATGCACATTTAAGTGCATGTGTATGCATACACACACACAATGCACACACACGATAAAATGTATTTTATATTTTGATATTTTATCATCTATTTTTATCCATTGCAACAGTCCTATAAAATAATAGTGTCCATCATCAACTATTTTACTGCTATGAGATATAGAAAAGGAAATAAAATGTTCTATTCACAATTCAGTCCTTAAAGGCCTTGTGAGAGTAACAAGAAGGCTACTTGGATTTTGTTTGACTTGGGTTTTACTGTTATTACTAGATCATAGATTTAAATGTATTTGTTTTGTGTTAATCCATAACAGCTATTGTTATTAAATTATTCCTCTTAATTCTTTATTTTCAATTGCTTTATGACTGCACTTTAGGTCCTGTTCAAACTCCCCTCTGAGTCATTTCTTACTTGCCCACAGAAATGTTACTTTCGGGCCAATCAGACACGGCTCCTGTCCCTTCCCAATGTCAAGCTTTATTAATAATTCAAGGTAGCCCAGATGCCCAGGCAAAGAGAGATTCCTGAGATTGAAGCATCATCCACACATCTCTGTGTCTCACAGCAGTGGTAACAATTTAGAGTAACGAATGGAAGCTATAAGTGGGGTTCCCAGAGCTCCCCAGTTTAAAGTGTGCATTAGGAGACATGAAACATCATATTCCAGAGGATTAGCTTCTCAGGGATATTCTCTTAGAGTCTGGGCTTGTCAACTTGAGAAGTCTTCTTCTACTAACTTCCTGTTACAGGCCTTCATGGATGACAGCTCTTCCTCCTACAGTTATTCCTAGTCCGTTTACATGCAGGTTTGGTCAACTAGAAGAAATGACCTGGCCACCTGTTTCCTTTTTAATTCCCCAAAGGACCTTCCTCAGGAAGGGGAGGGGACGGGCTGTCTTCCTCTCAGACACCTTCTTTGCTTTCTGAGCTGACAAGGAAATAGACAGCTTTTGTATCACTTACTCATATTTCCTGAGAGCTGGTGAGATTTGATGTCATATATTTACTTACTCAACCTGGTTCGTCTGTCAACAGTGCATTCCTTTTCTGTGTCCAGTTTTCTTCAGCACTGTGAATTATTTATACGTTGTCTGAAATACATGTTCTCTGAAGTTCTTGTATTTTACACATTTATTATATCTCATGTGATGTTCACAAGATTATTATATTAATAGCATTAGGGTTTATAAATGTGAAGATGGATTTTTTTTATTTTATAGCTAAAAACAACTCATAGAATTTCTTGTAACTGTTTTCCAAGTGCTTGCAGCTGTTGAGTAATTGATCTCCCCGAGGTCTTCCTCCTGTGAACTCAAAGTCTGTGTCCTTTCAACAATAGATCCTCCCCACCCACGGTCCCCAAGCAGCAGTTCTCAATCTGTGGGTCACAACCCCTTTGGGGTTCCAACGACCCTTTCACAGGGGTCACCTAAAACCATCGGAAAACACAGAAGTCTGCACTATGATTCATAACAGTAGCAAATCACAGTTATGAAGTAGCAGCGAAAAGGTTTTATGGTTGGGGGTCAGCACCGCAGGAAGAACTGTGTTATAAGGTTGCAGCATCAGGAAGCGTGAGGACCACTGTCCCACTCTCTCCTGTCTTCTGAGGCCGCTTTGCTTTCTAGCTTGCGGAGATTTGGGCTCAGACTTTACTTTATGCTTTGGCTTTTGCACGTACACAGCAAAGGTTTAATATCAAATATTGTTTGCAATAACCATCCCTGCTAGTGCCCTCATGGGGGTCTTTTATGCAACCCTCCAAATTACAATCATGATTCCCTGTCTTGACTCGAGAGATGTCCTGACCTTTATAGTATGGGTTTCCTTGCTTGGTTTTCACCTATTTATAAAGCTTTCTCAATGCAGTTCACTTAGTTTCACTTAGCTGTGTGTACTCTGTTAAGACCTGTTCCGTCCTCGCGACAATATTTGTGATTTGTTTTCAGTTAAGTATGACAAGAGTGTTCCCCATTACTATATATTATTCCACTGTATAAACAGACCACAATGTGTTATGTACTCTCTTGTTGATAACCAGCGATTTGGGGGAACAGTTGCAAACATTTTTGTACATGGTTTCTCGCGCACATGTACATACATGTCCAGCTCCATCTTTTTTTTTTAACATATGCCTCTGAATAGAATTTCTGGACCATGAGACAGATAAAAGTAAAAATAATATTATATGAAACTTACTTAGCCCATAGGCAATAGTCCTTCAGCTGTTTCCCAGGCGGTGCGCAGTCTGAACCTCCAGTAGCAGGACAGGGGCTCTGGTGGCCACAGCTGCACTCTCATTGGCTATGGCCACATTTATTTCTACCATTCTGTGGAGTGTTTTACAGTGTGTCGCTGTGGTACTATCCTTCATTTATTTACTGGCCATTTTGAATTTATTCCTCTGTGAAATGGATGTTTCAATTCCCAACCCAGTTTTTCTTGGGTTTGTTTGCCTTTTTCTTCATGCATTCTGTGACTGGGTTCTTCCCTGATTATGCATATTAAAATAATTTGTCATGTATTGTGGTTATATTCCCTTCCTTTTAGATTATCTTTGATAAATGTTTATTCTTAATTTCCATACACTTGAGCTGTTGTAAGGTTTTTCAGATTTGCTTTAAGATGCTCTAAGTGGCCTTTTATTCTAATTTGTGTCTCTCACTGAAAGAACGGGAGCTTAAGTGTGCTTTCTGCATGTCCAAATTGCCTCATTACGAAGAGTTTGGCAGACATTCTCTTCAGAGAGAATGTCAGTGACATTAACAACGCGGTGCCGTATACTGGAAAACTCTTTGTTCATAGTCCCAATTAGGTCCCCTGGACCAACCAGTGAGTCATTATCATTCTGCTTGGCTCTGCGCAAAAAATGGATCCTGAAATGTATATGATATGATTATCTTGATTTCTGTAACTCATTACTGTGTGCCATCCTGTGCCATCCTACGGTGCTGTTATAATACATGTGGGGGTCAGTATGGACATATGTCCCCTCTCTGCAATGGGGCAGAAAGCTCTTTGACACCAGATTCGCTAACATATCTGTATTTCCCATGATGCTTTGTTCAAATAAGTACCTAGAGGGGTGAAACGTTCATTATTTGGGATCCATCCAAAGAGAACATAAAAAACATGGGATGCTTACTGTCATCCTATTATCAATGAACAGTTGCTGGTTGCCCAAACCACTCTTCCACCAACGGATATAGTTACCCATCGCTTTTACACCTTCCTGATGAATGGCTGACTTGACGTCTGTGTCCTTTCCTGTGTTGTGGGAAGGCCCACAGAAGGGTTGATAATGGGCGCTACTAAGAACCTTGGATGAGTCAAAAGCTGAATGATCTGTTTCTCTGTCTCTCTCTGTCTATCACCTTTCTCTCTCTCTCTCTCTCTCTCTCTCTCATTTCTTTACTTTGGATAAAAGTCAGTAGATCTTGTCATTCATCTGCTTTTCAGATAGAGATGAGTCCCCTGGAGAATGCTATCGAGGTGTTGGAGAATAAGAACCAGCAGTTGAAGGCCCTGATCAGCCAGTGTCAGACGAGGCAGATGCAGAACATCAACCCCTTGACCATGTGTCTCAATGGAGTCATAGATGCCGCCGTGAACGGTGGGGTTTCCAGGTACCAAGAGGTGAGGACTGACAGTCACCAGAGAAGAATTTGTCAGCAGAGATGCCTTGGGGTTCTATGAATCTTCTTGTGCAAATGTGGGCCCCTTATCAGTGGCAGATGGCTGCAGTCAGCACAAATGCAGTCCTTTGCAGAGAAGAACAAATGGATGACCAACCTCTTGTGCAGCTGGTGCATGTATCCCATCATCATGATGAGGCACTTTGTGAGTGTGCGCGCGCGCGTGCATGACTGTGTGTGTGTGTGTGTGTGTTGGGATGAATAAATGTAGGGAGGAGCTCAGAACTGTTTAACAAATGTCTACCTAAAATAATTTGCAAAATCAAGGAGGATGGACCATGGGTGTAGTCTTGTGGTTGGTTGTTTTTATTTGTTGATAATCCTTTAGGTGGACTTTCCTTCCGTTTTTATAATAGGCTGGAAGACCATCTTCGCCACACTGAATCTTAAGACAATTTATTTTAGTTCATAATTTATTATTATAGTTTATTGCTTTCTTTTTATTTTTTATTTATTTATTTTTATTGCCAGAGATGCTTAGTGTACAAGCTCTGGCTTTCTGAATGTTGCCTGTGACCAGCATATTTCATAATTGTGCTATTTCTCTATGTATGCCGAGCCTTGGGAAAGTACTAAGTGTGTCTTTCACTCCCGTGGTAACTCCCCCAGGGTAGTCTGACTGTGCCTTCTCTTCCTAGGCATTCTTTGTCAAAGACTACATTTTAAGTCATCCTGAAGACGGGGAGAAGATAGCACGGTTGAGAGAGCTGATGCTTGAGCAGGTAGGATGGCGGGAGCAGTCATTCTGTCTACCCTGGCCTGTGTCACAGAATAGCCTCCTGCAGGCGTGTGCATGAGCAGCTGCACCCCGGTGGCAGTGAGCTGACACCTGAAGACTCAGTGGGCTAACTTCTACTCTTTCCTCCCACTGGGAGGCAAGAACAAACCTAACAGGTGGTCCCTTGTGAGTAACACCACATGTGATCTCCTTGAACGTCCTTCCCTAAGGCGTACTGCAAACCTGTTGCTCACTTGTCCCTCAAAATCTCATGCTCAAATCAATTCAGGCCGCCTCAAGATCAGGAATAAGTACAGAAATGGATGAGTCTGGTACGCAAGTGCCATGGAGGAGTGGTTAGTCAGTAGAACTGGCTCTGCAGCAGGGCCGTGTTTTGCAGAAAAAGCCCAAAGGTTGTGTTCTGTAGACTAATTAGGCACGCTCATCATTTTCTACTTCAAAAAAGAGTGCAAATTTTTCTTATTTGGTGTCCTCAAGGCCTGAGAACTAGAGTTGAGAGTCTGTCGCTTGCTGCGCCCTGTTGATAGCTGCCTGAAAGGGGTTTGCAAACCTCTGAGATGGTAGACATAGTTAGAAATCTGGGTTAACGGGAAATAATTTTGTCCCCATGAAAAGGAGAGTTTTATGACGACAGAACAAAAGCATCTCTTCCTACTTGATACTATGAAATTAACCAATAAAGCATGGTTTTAGAGGATAAGAATAGGGCTGTGATGGGTTTTAGTTTGTTTATGGTCTCTAGATATTATCCACAAAATAGTGATATGGTTGAAGGGAGATGGGGCCATGGATGAGGGCAGGTGGACTAGTTTAGGAAAAAGGGACTTGGACCTACAAGAAAAACAGAGAATTCGATAATGTTCCAGCATGGTTCTAGGAGGGTCACAGTCGCAGGATTTCACAAAGACCTTAACAGGGTTGGTTTCTTAAAGCCTCTGCATTTTGAGTTTTGTCTCTCAGAAGCAGTCTCCTTCAGGTTCTGTCTTTTGTGGTCAGTCTGAATAAATTCTTTCCCCAGAATTAAAACAGCAGCTTAGAGTGAAGATGCTTTTCAAGAAAATGAAGGTAGGAGCTGGAGAGATGGCTCAGCGGTTAAGAGCATTGCCTGCTTTTCCAAAGGTCCTGAGTTCAATTCCCAGCAACCACATGGTGGCTCACAACCATTTGTAATGAGGTCTGGTACCCTCTTCTGGCCTTCAGGCATACACACAGGCAGAATATTGTATACATAATAAATAAATTAATATTAAAAAAAAAGAAAATGAAGGTAGACTTTTCTGTGTTGTGCCTAGCATTGTTTATGGAACCCTATGGGAAGAGCTGTATCCAGGAAATGTGAGGTCTCTGTTATAGAACAGTTGACATAAAAGTCTATCACGTAACCTTGGGCATGACACATCGTTTCATGGGACCATCAGTTAGGAGTTAGACTGCAGAGGCCACCATCCTTCCTGAACCTCTGTCTGGTTGAAATTTCTTCAACAGATACACCCAGCTGCCTGATCTATAGGAGCTGATTCAGTTGTGGAGAGCCTCTTGGCCTATGATCCCTGTCTTCTCAATGACCCACTTTCCTTTAAGGCAGGCGCCCTTGTGATATTAGAGTAAGGAAACCAGAATAATATTTTTAAGGAAAAAGAAAAGGCATTGCAACTACTACAGAATTCCTTATCTTTTTTTTAATTTGTCCCCTAGAAAATTTTTTGAGAATCTCTTGGGGTTAGGAGGCTGATGTAAGAGAGAGGCTACCATTGTAGAAAAAGATTTGCTTGGCCCTCCAAACAGGAAACAGCCTCTGCCCCATTCCCTGCCCATCCAAGGGAGGGGACAAGGGGGTCAGGGACCCATAGCCACTAAAGAGGGTTATCACTAAAGATATGATGAACACAGGGAAGGAGCTCAGGGAAAGTGAAGTAGGAAGGTCAAGTCTGGGGAGTCAGTCATACCCAAATTGAAATCCCCATTTGTTACTTACTACATGTAGGACATTTTGGATCCTGTTTCTTCAACTGAAGAGCTGCAATTGCTCACATTCACCGGATGGAGCAGGTCTGCAGTAATATATGGTTCACAGCAAACCCCCTTGAGACATAGCCACTGATGCGGGTTTTTCCTTTTCAAGGCACAGATTCTGGAATTTGGCCTGGCCGTGCACGAGAAGTTTGTACCTCAAGATATGAGACCCCTTCACAAAAAACTGGTGGACCAGTTCTTTGTGATGAAATCGAGCTTTGGGATACAGGTGTGTGCTGAAGGGTGGCCATGAGGCATCTAGCCACTGCCATTGCTTTCTGTGAGTCGATGGATGAAAAATCCAACAGTGACATCTTTTGGTTCTTCTGCCACATTGCACATTTTCCAGGGACCTTTTAATATTACAATTGCATTCCTGATGTTGGCCGTATTTACCCTTCATGGAAGCAAAATAAAAAAGTCGATGTCGGAAGGCTCAATAATACTGGCATTTAAAATTGGTCCCTATGTAAAGATGTTGAAGATGTATATGTAGTAGATTAAAGTACCTCATAGATCAGTTGATCTAATTCAACGTGTTCTTTACCTCCTCTTCAGGAGTTCCCTGCCTGTATTCAAGCCAGTCCTGTCCATTTTCCTAATGGGAGCCCTCGTGTGTGTAGAAACTCGGCCCCTGCTTCCATGAGTCCAGATGGTACCAGGGTAATTCCTCGACGCAGGTAAGTCATATTCTGAATTACCTTACAATTTGCCAGCCCCACAAGATGACCGGGAACGGTTCTCTCATTCTTTATGGTACAGTTTGTCAAGTTCACTCTTTCTTAATGAAATAATGAAGCCGCAAGGCAGCTGCCGACATCTGCCACTGGTAAAACAGCAGCAGCATGAGAAATAAATAAACCCAAGCATTCGGTTATATCGAGGCAAACAGGAGACAACAAAATGGGATGTATCTTTTCTCCCCTTGATGTTATGCCGTGCCAGCATGTGATAAAATACAGTTCCGAGACCGAGCTAACGACTGTTTTCTTCCCCCTGCAACAGCCCATTAAGTTACCCAGCTGTCAACCGGTATTCCTCGTCCTCGCTGTCCTCCCAAGCCTCTGCTGAAGTAAGCAATATTACAGGGCACTCAGAAAGCTCTGATGAAGTCTTTAACATACAGGTACTTGATCAGCTTTTTGTCTGCTTGTGTTTATTCCGTTTCTGTCTGCATCATGAGTGTCTGTCTATTCTGCTGGGCTCGTGGACAGATCTGCAAGCAAGACCTTGACCTAAGGACCAACCATTTAAAAACTCTCGGTATTGCTTTGTTGGCCTTTGGGATCCACAAAGCTGTTTTTCTCCAAACTGCCCATCACTTTAAGAACATATAAACAAGCACTAGAGAGGCCCAGGCAGGCTCCCAAGCTTAGCTTTCAGATTGACCTTGGTTCTTTGCTTCTTGGGTCCTGGATTCTTGGGGCATGTTGATATACATTATCTGCCTCGTAGTGTTCCAATGTGGTTCTTTAAGGGCTCCCTTGTGGCCTGAAGCCCCATTATAAAATTTGCATACCTATATAAGAACATTTCCTGTAATAGAAAATAGAAGAAAATACGTAGTTTATAAAGGTATTTTAGAGCTCGCGGGAGTCTTAAAGCATTTTGTTTTAGGATAGTAAAATAAAGCTGTATTTCCTACCACTGCCTTTGGAAACAGCCACACTGCAGTCCCCATTGTGTGCTTTGAACACATGACTTTGAAGAAGTAGGAAGCAGATTGTGTGCCTTGCAGAAACACTCAGCATGTTTAGAGTTAGAGGCCTTAGTGAACAAAGCGCTTACTGCCAAGCATGGTGACCCACGTGGTGAAAGGAGGGCAATATTGTTCCTGATCTGCACACACAAGCAATGACAAATGCACACTCACACAGGAGAGGAACACACACATACCACATATACCATGGCACATGCACACTCACACAGGAGAGGAGTACAGGTATACCACACACACACACAAACACAATGGCACATGCACACTCACACAGCAGAGCAACACATGTGTATCACACTCACACATGAGAGGAACACATGCATACCACACACAAGCCATGGCATGTGGAGACTCACACTTGAGAGGTCCCTTCAGCCATAGTGGAAATCTCAGGTGCCTGATTAATTAATCCAGGCAAACTTCCTTGTCCGGCTGAGTTATTAAGACTTCACTGTGCTTCTAAATGGCCTTTGGGGGTTTTGTTTCTGTTTTTTTGCTACTTTGAAAAGATAAGTGTTGATGTTTTGCTTCAAATGTCATTATGAGCTGGCTCTCCTAACCACGTATGACAATCTCTCTCTCTGTTTCCAGCCCAGCCCATCTACCTCAAGCCTGAGTTCCACTCACTCTGCTTCACCTAATGTGACGAGCTCTGCCCCATCAAGTGCCAGAGGTCAGTGCAGAGCTGGGGATGGGGTGACTGGTACCCAAAGCATCTGCCCGGCCCCAGGAACTGTGGCTTCAGTGGTCCGTCCTGTAGGCAACTGCCACAACGCTCGGTTTTCCGAGAGCAGATCCCACTTGGCTACCACACTGATAATTTCTCTGTTTCTCTTCCCAGCTTCTCCTTTGTTGTCTGACAAACACAAACATTCCAGAGAAAACTCTTGCCTGTCCCCAAGAGATAGACCATGCAGTGCCATTTACCCAACACCTGTGGAGCCTTCCCAGGTACTCCTGCGGGTGAATCAGAAGCCAGAAAATGGGGAAGTGTGGGGTTGTTTGTGAATCTCTGCAGAAGCACACAGTAGCTGTTGAAAGCAAGCAGGGTCCAGGCCAGCTGAGTGCCCGCCGCCGGTCTCTGCCACTGTCGGGACGCCACCTGACTCATAAGTCTAGAGCAGTGGTTCTCAGTCTTCCTAATACTGCAACCTTTTAATACAGTTCCTCATGTTGTGGTGACTCCCAGCCATAAAATTATTTCCCTGATACTTCATAACTATATTTTGCTCCTGCTATAAATCATTATGTAACTATCTGATGTGCAGGAGATCTGATTCAACTCCCAGTGGGGTCTGGCCCCAGAGGTTGAGAACCAGTGTTCTAGCGGGCTGTCTGGACTACAGCTCGAACAGCAAAGCGGAGAGAGAACGTCCCGGTTCTTCTTCGTCACAACCTGTTCTCTGCTGCTCCAGCAACATCCCAAGGGGAAGCTAATGAATGAAGCATCTGTGTGTGTGTCTGCATGTGTATGGAGCAGAAGTCTGGAGAGGGGAAACCCCTTAAGTTAGCAGAAGACTACTGCTTCTGCCCAGAACTTCCTGTTTGCCCACAGCTCTTGAGGATAGCTACAGCTGAGTCCCACCCTCCACTCCCTCATCCCCCAACCCCCAGTGCAGGGGTGTTCTCTTTGCCTTTGCCATTATTCTTCCATGCATTACCAGGAAGGAACTGTGTCCTAGAGATGTCCCTGAACCCCTCATAGGAGCTAGGGAATGTGGTTCCGCCTCTCACTCAAACCTCACCTAAAATGATTCCTCTTGACCTGAGTGAGCGCAGGGCCGCAGGCTTAGCCCAGAGGAACTATGTGCATTGGAGGGTGGGTACAAACTTGAAGATTTATGTTGTAGCCCTGAGTTGTAATGTTTGTTTGGAACTAATCTTAAGAGCAGAACAAACTGTTTCTGCTCCCGCTAATTTCTCTGTTTTTCTACACCATCCTGGCAGAAGTCTGTGGCTGCATCTGGAAGTGGATGAGAGCGAGTGGGATTTGGCTTGATTGGTTTATCTTTGCTGATTGTGTGATCTTCCCGAAAGGCCCAGGAAGCCGCCTCTGCGCAGCACTGATGGCTTGCAGAAGTGATTGCTGAGTGCGTTTGGCTGAACCAGCTAACCAGTTTTATTTCCCGTTGTCACTGGCAATGCGAGGGGATTTCACAGTCTGTTTCATCCGCTCTAAGAGAACATGCGCCAGCAGGGGAAACTGAAGGGCACCCTTGATTAGTCCCAAGTTCTCTGCCTTGGGTGAAATCTGAAACAGTGCCTATGCTACCCAAACTGCAGTAATGCACAGCTGTTGTAGGTGTCCACTGTTTCTTTCCATGAATTAGGAAGAGCCATGTAAAATTGGTAATTGTGTAGGTTAGTAATTACAGATCATTCATCAGTTTATATTTTTTACCTGCTATGGGATTTCAGCCAGTAGAGTTCACCCATACAGTAGGTGTTTGGGCTGCTGTTTCTCCTCCAGTTCCTATGCATAGGTCAGGATGCCATTCTAGCAATATGCACTTAGAGAACACCGTACCTAGCTGATATTTAATATTAACTTTCCCTATGTCTATTATGAGTCCTTATATAATTAAAACTATTAAAAAGTAAATAAATATATTGACCATTTAATATGAAGCACAATTTTTCATTGTGTTTCTTTCAGAAAACTTAAGGCTCTGTCCCCCCTTTCTGCTTAAATATAGTTTAATTCTTTGTTCATAGGCTCATTACACCACATAGAAAATGTTTTGAGCATAAGGAGACAATCATATCATTTTCTAAAAGGGATCTCAGCGTATTACATCACAAACGTGTCTTTTCCCTTTCCAGAGAACGCTGTTTAATCATATTGGAGATGGGGCCTTGCCACGCAGTGACCCCAATCTTTCCGCACCTGAGAAAGGTGGGTGTCATCCAACCCCTCGGGGGCCCTAGAACGTGTCAGGGTTTGTTGTGTCCTCCTCTTCTCCAGTCCTGTGCCATGTGGCAGGTTTAGTGATCTTCAGGGAATTAGTGAAAGCTGCACTCGTGATCCAGTCTCCATCACCTATAAAGGGCAGCATCCGAGCAATTTAGGAATGAACCCCTCTGTGTAATGACTTTCTGTTGTTCAGCCAGCCCAGGCGAAGCCTGCACTTCCTGAAGCAAAGTTGCCACTTAGATAATCAGTTCACACAATCGAAGTAGCTAGTCCTCAGATTGATTCCACAGTCTGCGTCCCTTGTCTCTTTACAGCCCTTTCAGGCTGCTTGTCTGTGGTTGTGGTGACTCGGATAGGCTCTTGTACAATTAAATACTCTGTAAGCATTGCAGTCCAGTGCATAATGGAGTGTGCCCCGCTTCAAGGTCATGCACACACACATAAGAACCAGATGCATGTATAGTGGTAAATAGCCAATTAGCATCCTGCAGAAGAGGAAGGGCAGAAGAATGTCACCCCGGCAACTATGGGTGTGGGGACGTACAGTAAGTCACCCATGTGCCTATCTCAGGGTCGGCAGGCCTCAAAAATAGCAGGCTCTCCAGCCAATGAGTCAAGACTCACTAATGAAATGTCCCGGGAAAGTGCATTTTAATTGCCCCCATTAAGAACTAGGCTGTATTACCACGTACACTGATACATTAACATTAAAACTTCCCAAAGGGAGGTAGAAATTAGCGAGGACCTCGCCACAATTATTTTAAAGTATGGAATTAGCTTTCATGTTCTAAGTCGAGCATTGGTCTTTATCAGTAGAAACTGGGATCGTGTTGCTATTTTTACCCACTGTGCTAAAGAAACCCATGGAGAAAATATAAAAGGAATAGATAAAAAATTACTTTTAAAACAATCCTGCCCCATTGAGTCAAAGCAGTAATTTGGAAGACTAAAACGTGGCAATCCTCACTGGGTCCATCAGATGGCAGTGTCTGCAAAGGAAGCAAGCCGGAATTCTGGTTTACTCTTTTCTAAGGAGTGTCTGCTCATAGCCTTGTGTGTCCTGCCTGCTTCCCAGCAGGCCTCTCCCTATTTCTACACCTTGATGCCCGGAGCAGATGGATTACAGAATAAGGAGAACGTATCAGCAGTCCAAGTTGTTTTCTCAGGAGTTAGTGTGATCGCTCGATGCGGGAACAGTGCTTTCTGGACAGCACCGGGCAGGGAGATGGCGTGGCATCCTCAGACCAGTCCAAGGTCCTTTCACCGCACAGTGGAAATACGAGAGTGCCACTTGCCTCCCCGCCTCCTTTAGATGACACTGGTCCAGAAATGTCTACAAATAGACGGATGACTGTATTTTCCATCTGTTTTCTGGCATCTAAACACGTTCGCAATTCTCAGCAGGTGGCTACTCTCTGGCATGGAGATTTGAGGTCCTGTTTGACAGCTTGAGAGAAATAAAGAGCCACGCTGTTAGCCAATTAAATGTCGACTCTGACTGTCAAGTAACCAATTAGAGAGCTTTAGTATTCAGGGAGTTTCCTGCTTGTTTGGGGCTTAGGGTTTGTGGGGTTTTTTTTGTTTTTGTTTTTGAAATCCAGTTGATTTTCTTTTTCATTCTGGATAATTCTGACTTTCTCCTAAGATCTCAACTATTTGAAACGCAAAGCTGGATCTTGTGTTTTTAGCCTTGTTATTCCCTTCCAGCTGTGAATCCCACCCCTAGCAGCTGGAGCCTGGACAGTGGGAAGGAAGCCAAGAACATGTTGGACGGTGGGAAACTTATTTCTCCCCCCGTCCCTCCAAGGCCCACACAGACTGGTGGGTATTTGAAGCCTTTGAACAATCACTTTCATAAAAATGAGTTATACTGAGTATTTCGTCTCGTGCTGAGTTCCTCAGAGAAGGATAGGCACCTGGTATCTGAGGTAAAAGTCTTGCTAGCAATGTAATTCACTTCTGGTGCTTACTACCGTTCCCTGCACCTCTGCCATGCAGCCAGACAGCTCGGGTAAGCTCTGACCATGCCATCTTCTCCCCTTACCACGCGCAACCCTTCTGGCTCCACGGGCCACTCCCGCTTCCTCTAAACCCCACTCGCTCCAATCTCTGCTAACTCAGCCGCTTTCTTGAATCTTCAACAATGATATCAATGTTTCAGCTGACTCAAATAAGGACCAACTCACAGTGGCTTCGAGCCGCTTCTGATGGCCTAAGTTGTCTGCTGCTCTGAGAGCTAGCGCTGTGTCCAGTGGTGGTTACCGCTCAGAGGCCTAACGCAGGAACCTGCACCTCTTGGGAGTGTGGTTCATGAAATCGACCTCAGGTCTTCTCAGCTCGAAGGTTACATCCGAGTGCTGAAAATGTCCAGGGGAGCTTGCAGCCTGGCCCTGGGTCTCAGGAGAAACTCAGAGGCATAGCTAACTCTCTTAGGAACTTCCGGTGGGAAAAGGCCATCTTTCCATCTGAACCCACTGCGCTTGGTGACTTGCATGAGAGGCAGGTTTTTTTTTTTTTTTTTTTTTTTTTGGTTTTTCGAGACAGGGTTTCTCTGTGGCTTTGGAGCTTGTCCTGGAACTAGCTCTGTAGACCAGGCTGGTCTCGAACTCACAGAGATCCTCCTGCCTCTGAAACGAGGCCTCCTGCTTTTAAGTGACTGCTTTTTCCAGTAGCCAGGTCTTGTGGGTACTTACCCATGTCGGCTGGAGCTTTACAGATATAGAACCCGAGAAAATGTGGTGCTCTTTCCTTGGCAGATTTTTCTAGACTCGGCATTCCTGTTTCTTTTTTTTTTCCCTGTTTGCTGTAGTGTAGCTGTTCATCCTTTAGTTTCCGAAAGGCACGTGAGAGGTTTTGACAGAGCGAGGAATAACTAATTTTATTAATCATTCTCATTGGTCTATCAGCCTGACTGTGGGAATGTGGGCTGGTCAGCCAAATCATTTGTACTTCATTGCCGATACACATACATTCAGGCAGTCTCTGGTTCGAAGGCTTTCTCTGTCCACACGATTTCCTTCCTAGTCAGCACTCACCACACGCGAGAACAGAGAGCCAGCACTGATGTTAGGAGCCGGCGTGCGGGGCTGAGGCTGCCCGACCCTGCGGTGTGCTAATGAACTCAGCACAGCCAGCTTCTCCTTCCAAGCAGATTGATTGGCAGGGCCGCTCTCCCTTCTGCACTGATTGCTTTCGTGGTCTGTCCTGATGTCCTTGTCTGTGGTCAGTGTTGTGGGGCTGTGCGACTGTCTGTTGTTCCTCCTTTCAGCTTTTCTGTAGGTTTTGATGAGTTACAAGCCTCACAGTGCTGGCTGGAAGAGTGGCAGGTGACCACAGAGGAGCTTAGCACACCTTTGCCAGAGTCACTGTGGAACTGGGAAGTGTGGCTGACCCCCACCCTACGTCACAAGCTATTTTCTATGCTATGCTAAGCCCTAGAGAGCAAGCTCTGACCCCTAAGGAGACACGGAGCTGCACTGCCTCATATGCTGGGTCCCAGGTGTCAGACCTGGAATCCTAGGAGAAACAGAGGTTACTCTTCTTTGCCATGGGAGTGGGACCTGACAGTCAGGGGACCGAGGGAAGAAGGCCTAAGGATAGGTGTTAGAGGAGCAATGGGAAGCTGCTGGCCTTTTGTATTGACATGGACAAGAGTTCCATCTGCATTGGGATGCAGGAAGATGGGCTGGAACAGAAGGCTTGCTGGATATCTCTATGGGCCTGTTCTAGGCTGTCTGAGTGGCCTTCGCATCCCCATTGCCGCTCAGGTCGGAGACAGCAGCCATCTCCCAAGGACTCCTGGCCCTTCACATCAGAAGCGTGTTATGAGATAAAGAGATTGAGTAATGAACAGTGTCTGGACTTAGGGGACATCATAAGAATATTAGAGTCACATGTGGTAGCATAACCCAGTAACCTAAGCACTCAGGAGGTAGAGTCGGGCAAGTAAGCAGTTCAGTGTTATCCACAGATACATAGGGAATTCAAAACCAGCTTGGATTACATGAAGCCTTGTCAACAAAAGTAAAAGGGAAGAAAGGAACAGAAAGGCCACTGGAGCAGCCTGGGCCATACCGTTCTAGTCAGAGCATCGTGTGTGCACCTGTAACTTTTTACTAATGGGCCCATGTCTTGGAGACACCGTCCTCTGTGAGGAATCTGGTCTAGATAGGCACCAGGTGGATTCTTCTCCTAATGTTTCCCCTCCCCTTGCTGAGGTGGGCCTTACACACTAACTCATCTGCTTGGGTTTGTACATGCAGAGGGCAGGCGCCGCTCTCTGGCTTTTCTTCAATGTTCTCTCTCCATCTACAGCTTCACCAGCAAGACACACGACATCTGTCTCCCCATCACCTGCTGGACGGTCTCCGCTGAAGGTACAAGCCTGTCCTTGGACTGGTTCTTTTTTTCCTTGAAATATGACCCCACTTTTGTACATCAAAAGGTGCTTTAATTCCTACAGTCCAGTCACAGAGCCTACCGCAAAAGGGAGGGAAAATGGACAGGAAAGCAACCTGCTTTTCCCCCGGGAGGGCTTCACTCAAGAATGTGGTACTCTCTGGTGGTTGTTACTGTTGTTTTCAATTATTTGTTTTGTTGTTTAGTAGTAGCAGTAGCAGTTTAAGTCTCCCAATAGTGGCCATGAGAACTTAACAAACTATAGTCTACAAATCTATTCAATACAGTCGCGGTGTAACTCCTAGGTTTTGACTTAGTCTTTTGATTAGAAACACACCAAACACATATGTATACATATGTGTTTGTACAGATTGAACAGCGCCAGTAATTGAGGTCTACTAGATTTTTCTTCTGTACGTTTTTGGGTTTTATCATCAACCTCATGCATTTTGGCAAAGCCAAATTCAACTTGTCCTCTTAATACTTTGTACTAAAGAGGTCTCCCATTACAAACTTATACTTGGTCATGGAATACATGACGGTAAAAATGGAGAACAAACTAGAAGGTTTCAAGCTCAGATGTTCGAATTGTTACATAAATGCAGGCTACCTAAAATCTCTAAGCATACAGATCCCTCATGAAGACAAAGTGATATTTAGCCTCTGTTCAGACTGAGTGGGACTGGCTCCAAGCCCAGGAGAAAACAAGAGGTTGGAGTGAGTGTGTAGAAAAGATGCTTTTGTACCAGGAACTTAGTGTCCACACCTGCAGTCCTTTGTGTTGATGAGACAGTGCTAGCTGAGGTGAAAAGACGGATTAGTCTCCACGAACTCTTCGGGACAGGTTGTGACTCCTGGCTGCTCAAGACAGTCTCTGATGGAAGCAGAGAAACACCAAAAAAGAAGTCCCCCAAGAAGGGTGGCTTGATTCTGTTGCCAAAAATCCCTGCTGGAAAAGTTCTCTGGGAAGTGCAAATTAGTTTCTAGTTTTGCCGTCACTCTGAAGCACAGCTGGCTATCATTGTGAAGCCCGTGTGGCCCGCGTGCGTTTGCCGTGGAAGCTGTGGCTTGTCAACGCTCTGATATGGGGAGGAAGGCAGCATGGCCCTCCCACGTCTTTGCACCTGTGAATCCTCCAAACACTCACACACGTGGTGATGGAATTACTGTCTGTGTTTCAATTCCGTTTTGCAGAGTAGAAATAAGACAATAAGTAATGGAGAGATTAAGTTCTTAAAGAAGGAGGAAGCCTTGCTGGAAAATCTCCACACACCTGTTAGATAGCTCCAGTTAGCAAGCTGATATTTACTGCATGTATTGGGGGGCGTGGGGGGGGGGGGAGAGAGAGAGAGAGAGAGAGAGAGATCATACTTTGTGCTGTAACTCCCAGGTTACTTTAGAGGGCACACTACTCCCAAGTTTCAAGCTTTCCTAAGGCTGGAATGCACTTCGGTATCTTATGCAATAGAATTTAGGGTGTTACCCCCCCCACCTCCAAAGCATCATGATCATTTACAGGTGACTGAACTTAACCTGTCTTGTTTTGAATTTGATCTCTCTTTTTTTTAAAAAAAATATTAGTGAACTTAGATCTCATAATTCACCGTGCTTAATTGTATGTTCCTATTAAATGGACGGATCCGTGCTTACCGCATTATTTCTTTTTAAAAGAGAGGCTAGGGGCTGGAGAAGTAACCCAGTCAGTAAAGTGTGTGCCTTGACAGCATGAGGACCTCAGTCCAGTCCCCTGAACCCATAAAGAAAAGCAGCTATAGTATGCACTACCCAGCCCGGCGCTGGGGAAACAGAGTCAGGTCCTTAGTGCTCCCTGGGCAGTCAGCCTGACTTGGCAAACTTCAGGCTAGGGAGAAACAGTGTCTTAGAACAATGAGGGGGATGGCTTCTCAGGAATGACACCCAGCAGCCTCTGACTTACCTGCATACACACACACTCACACACATTCATACTTATACATTTGTGTGCACACACATCCACGTACACACATAAACACATTCATACCCACACACATATACATTTGTGTGCACACACACGTACACATACACACATCCATACAGACACATCCATAACACACTCTCATACACATATATACAGTCACACATGCATGTGCGCCACACACACACATATACACACCTGTGTACCCACACACATATCCATGTCCAGTCACACATATACATGCATGCCTGGAGACTAGAGGTGTTGGTAGACTTGGTTTGCCCGCACCTCCTCTCTGAGGCTTGCTGATGGGCACTTGTCCTCTGTGGGTTCACGCGGCCTTTGTTCTGTGGGTCTGTATTACACACTTCCCTGTAAACCCAAGGTCTTTATATGGATACCAGTCAGTCAAGTTGGATTAGGGTCACAGTTCCTTCCCGACGTCTCCAAGTCCGGCAAGCCAGCCAGCAGGCACTGGAGGCTAGGGCTTCATCACAGGGGTTTAGGGAAACATCTCTAACCGCTGTCTCTTCTTCTCGCTTCCCCACCTCTGGTGGGAGCAGGGCTCCGTACAGTCCTTCACCCCGTCTCCAGTGGAGTACAACTCCCCAGGACCGAGCTCAAACTCCCCGGTCTTGTCGGGCAGCTATAGCAGTGGGATCTCGTCGCTCAGCCGGTGTAGCACGTCAGAAACCTCAGGCTTTGAAAACCAGGCAAACGAACAGTCGGGGCCGGGGCCCATGCCCATGCCCATGCCCATGCCGGTGCCCATGCCCGTGCCCAGCTTCAGCGGGTCGGAGGAGCCAGTACGCAAGGAGAGCAAAACCCCGCCCCCGTACAGCGTCTACGAGCGGACTCTGCGGCGCCCTGTGCCGCTACCTCACAGCCTCTCCATCCCTGTCACCTCCGAGCCACCTGCTCTGCCCCCCAAACCCTTGGCTGCGCGATCCAGCCACCTGGAGAATGGGACCCGAAGGACTGAGCCTGGCCCGAGGCCCAGGCCCCTGCCCCGCAAGGTGTCTCAGCTCTAAGTCACTTTTCTATGTACCTGCGATGAATTCTTTGCCGTTTACAAAATAAGTCTGATGAGAAGACACTTAGTGTAGGCACTTTAATATCTTACTCAGACCTTTCTTTAAATGAATGGGATTAAATTTGCTTATTAATATAATGTTGCACAATATTAAAAGTTACTGATCTAAAACGCCAGCTGTTATATGAAGTATGGCTGAGTCTCATTAAAACGTTTCTCATTTGAAAGTGGTAAATCGTGAAAAAAAGACTCCTTTTGTACCTTTTTATGTTCACTTTTTTTACGTAGTTTAATCTTAAAACCAATACAGTATTGTCAAGCAATACAGTACATGATGATGTTGTATACCTTTTTCTGAATACTTGATACTCTGAGAAAGCTGATCGCGTCTGCGCACGTCCTAACACAATGGCCCTTCCTTAAGAAGACTCTAGTAATTATCGTGATGGGCTTGGCCCTCCCCTTGAGCAGAATGTTGAGTGCGCATCCTCAGGATTAAAGGTGGAAGCAGGCTGGTTGGATGAGATGCTTAAGGCTTGCACGGATTGGGACAGGAAGTTGTTCTGACGTCTAACAGCTGTCTACACTCTTTAAGTCTGTGTTGTGAATCGGTTGCTAAATCTTTAAGTGTCCCGACACCATGCTATCTACTGTATTACTTTCCAAGGTACAAATTGCTTTCAGAGTTCCAATCAGCTAGATTAAGCAAAAGACCCGAGGAGAAGTGTTTACTTGAATTTTGTGCTTCCCCAACTTGATGATTTCCTATCTAAAACGTGCCGGCCATGAAGAGCAGACGTTCAAGGATTAAATAGGCACAAATTACTGTGTCCCATTAACAAGGATTTGGGAATCAATACAGGACAGTATTAAATCAGTAGTGGGAAGGAAGACAAAACCTTAGTGAAAATATGTTAATGTGATTGAAGGCTAAAGGACTTTGAGAAAATGAGGGCATTAACAGTCAGTCCTGCATAAAACAAGGAATTCTTCAAACTCCGTTCTCACCGGGATAGGTTAGCTTCTCAGCTCATCCCACGGTCCTTTGGTTGGGGGCCGAGGACTGTGGACCATTCTAGCATGGGTGTGGCAGCGTAGCATCTTAGATGGAGGTAGAGTAGACGCTGATGCGGCGGGTGTAGGAGTGTGGAAAGCACCTTGTGTGTAGTAATGTATTTTATACCTTGGTTGTTTTCTTTCACTGACTGTTTATAACAATTGACAATAGATATGAGCTGTATTTTAAATCAGGCTGTTGTTCAATATTTTCCCTCTTTTGTTGGGAAGCTAATCTTAGTTTAGTCGTGTTTGTTTTTGTTGCTAGCTTACCTGGAGGGCAGTGACCACTTTTTTATATTCTCTTAAATGAAACCATTCAGCAGGTCTATGCTGTTGAGGCTGGTTATAGAGGTTTTCTATAATAAATGTTCAAGTATTTTTGTACATAACTGGTTAATTTTAATAAGAGATACCATTATGTGTAAAAAAAAAGTAAAAATAAAAGCAAACAGTTGTGGATGCAGTATGATTGTTACAATTATGCCAAATACTTTATGTATGGAAAATATTTGTACATATGTGCTTTTAACAATAATTCTGCCATATTGACTTTACAATTTTGAATGTCAGAAAATTAATATATGTAAAAATATTTATGTTTAGTGAAAGTATTCATAACTGAGGAAAGGAACATGAATTTTAGCTTTGTATCTT
Source organism: Neodon shergylaensis (assembly GCA_025134845.1). Taxonomy (NCBI): domain Eukaryota; kingdom Metazoa; phylum Chordata; class Mammalia; order Rodentia; family Cricetidae; genus Neodon; species Neodon shergylaensis. Next base: position 9,887,762 of record JABTXL010011977.1, on the reverse strand, counting down.
GCAGGTTTTGCAGTTGGAAATTTCTTGAACTAGCGTTTGCATTTATAATAACACCTTGTGTTTGTAATCACAGCCTAAAATCTATATACACACATATTCATGTATGTAGGAAGCTTCATGTTTCCGTTGTTTTAAAGAAGTAAAATCTTTCCCTTAAGTAAGATGACATGCATAAGATAACAAAGCCTCTTTGATTTCCTTTTCCTGTGTAATTTAGTAGATTTCTTGACTAGTGCTTGGGCACAGAATAAATCAGTGTTATTTGCTCTTGAAGCCATTTATCTTTTCTTTCTTCTTTATTTTTTGGCAGTGAATAGTTGGCTTTACCATGTGCGTGTATTTCTAAAGCAGCTACGTAGCAGAACATTTCAAGAGATTCTGTTAGTTCAGATGTTCATGTTCATTGCTGCTGAATGGTAAATATTAAATAAAGTTATCAGATTAATCTTAATGCTTCTGCCTTCATTATGATCATCAGTGTGGCCTTACTTAGAATGGCAGCTGCATAAATCCCTCCGGGCCTGTCATCGTGAGACCTGTGGACCTTTGCAGACAGACCCGGAATCTGTTGCTGGTTGACTTGGAACAAGGTCATTTGTGCCCTAGAGGGCAAAGGTTGAGAGTGAATGGTCCGAGTGAGCATCCTGTGGAGAAGATGGCGGTCCCTGGGCAGCCGACTGCTAATTAATTTAACCAGAGCCAGTTTAGCAAATCAGTCCATCAAAGTTTGTCTGCATTAGGAAGCTTGACACAGAACAGATAACTGCCGCGGGGAGAGGCGATGGGTGAATGCTGCCCTCGCCAGCTGTGACATGGTCTAGCTGCACCGCCACCTCTTTTGTCCTGCCTTGGACAAAATGATAAGCCATTTATTTCATCATCACGGAAAATCCATCCAGTGCACAATTGCTGTTAACTGAAGTCTGTCTTTTGATTTCATGAGATGGATCCATGCTGTGATAGGTCGACATTTGTGTAAGTCAATGATAAACTGTTCTCCTATTAAACACCAAAGCCCATTTGAAGGCCTTTGTCAGGCTCCCAAGAAGCTCCCAAGGCTTCTCAATATGAGCTTTGAGATTTTGTGAGCATCTTTATTACAATTAATCCTGCAAGTATTTGAACTCTTCTCGCATTATTACAATATGAATAGCTCAGATTTGTGCCTAGATAGGTTTCTCTCTGGTTTGTTATTGATTGTTCCACAGAAGACAACAATGAGAATAACAAATTGCACTGTCTTTACCCACTACAGGGTGTTATATCAAAGTGTATGAATGGTGAAACATGACCCTAATTATTAAAAAGAGAGAGAGGGTTCTTTTGGTGGTGGTGGTGGTTTGTTTGTTTTGTTGTTTTGTTTTGGGGGTTTTCAAGACAGGGTTTCTCTATGTAACAGCCCTAGCTGTCCTGGAACTAGTTCTATAGACCAGGCTGGCCTCTACTCACACAGATCCTCCTGTCTCTGCCTCGCAAGTGCTAGGATTAAAGGCATGCACCACCACCACCTGTCTCTTTTTTGTTGCTGTTTGTTCGTTTTATTTTTTTTAACCAGTGGTTCAGGTCTAGGCTGGGTGTTCCCAAATTCTTGGCCTCAAAGGGTTAGAATAAGGTCTCACAAAAATTTGCAAAATAGTGAGGAAACTTTATCTAAAAGAAAGCCACATGAGCAAGCCACAAGTACCTTGGTGTTACTCCAGGTACCCAGTTGTTGTTTGGGACTTTCTTTTATGGAGTTAAAGAAAAAGGGTGTGGTAAGGGGGTTCTGTTTTTACTGACAAATTAAATAACCATTCCCTTCCCTAATGTATCTCATTTTAGCCATGCACACCCAATCATGCATAGGCATAGGATGGAAAGCAGGATTTACATAGAGCACAAAGTTTGCTAATTTTTTTTTATTAATTAAATCACTGCTTGGTCTATTTAGCTCTAGCTTCTTATTGGGTAGCTCTTACATCTTAATTTAACCCATTTCTATTAATCTGTGTATCACCACATGGCTGTGGCTTACTGGGTAAAGTTCTGTCCGGCATCTGTCTCTGGCAGGGCTACATGGCTTCTCCTTACTCCACCTTCTTTCCCCAGTATTCAGTTTAGTCCCCTGCCCCCGACCCCGCCTAGTTCTGTTCTGCCTTGCTATAGGCCCAAAGCAGTTTCTTTAGTATTGTGCTTGTACCCAAACCTGTTGTTCAATGCCGAGTGCTCGCTCCCCAGACTGATGCAGGATACAGTTTACTGCTCACTGCCATAAAGAAGTGAGCACCATCTTGACAATTCTCAGAGGAGCAAAACACAATTTCAGTTACATTTTGGAATTTTGTTTAAGGCCTTGATAAAGAGGAGATGAAGATTATACTTAGCCAGGTTTAGGATTGGTTTACAGCAAAGCTGGGTGTGAGTTTGGCACTAAAATTAGGTCGGCACTATTCTCACCCAACTTGAGAGCCAGTATGGTGGAGACAGTTGGTAAGGAAGAATTTAGCTTAGTCAAAGGCTAGTCTCTGTTGACCTCAGAGCTCCATCCTGGGGCGTTCAGGAGCACAGAGAGCTCAGGGAGTAAACAATGGTGGGGCAGTGGTGCAGACTGTGCTAAGAGCCTGCATAGCCTGGCTGCCTTCTCTGGAACCTGTCACTGGGACCTTATCCTGGGATCGGCTCCTATAGCTCTTTTTAGACAGAAATGTTGCTTTTCTGCAAGTTAGCCCTAGCGTGAATTTACATATTTTCGGTTGGTGAATTGAATTAAGCCTAAGGGGTGGGGGGCAGTTGCAGAAGTGAGCAGGAGTTCTGAGTCCTAAAATTCAAAGAGAATTTAGCAGTTGGCATCTTAAAACTATGCGATTGCTGAAAGTGCAGTGCCAGCCTGGGCTACGTAGTAAGTTCCAGGTCGGCCCAGGTTCCACAAGGTCTATCTCAAAAACCCAGACAACAGGAAGTTAGGAACAAGCCTTGCAGAACGGTAAAGAGTGTGGGAAACAAAATTAATCTGGCCATGTTCCATTCTGAACAAACAGTTGTGAAGAACATTCTGCTGAAGACTTTATAGGTCTGTTGAAATGTTCCTTCTATGAATAACAGTTACATTGCTGGACAGGAAATTCCTGAGAGAGTAGACTAATGCTAGCCAACAAGGAGTATGGTCATTGGGCAGAAGCTATGAGGGCGAGATGCCCTTTTTTGAACCAGTGTTTTAAGCATGGTTGTAATCACAGTATACTTCAAAATACACGCTTATTTTTTATTCTATGCTAATAATCTTTTTAGATGAAATCATTCATGTCCAAGACAAAGAATGTATTTTACTTTAGGTGGCTCAGCTGTGTTGTGCCTCCTCAGAAGACCTTGATGCTTATATAACCTGGGGGAAGGTGGGACCTTGTGCTTCTGGTGAGTTTCAGGAACTTCCTGAGTCCTGACTTGTTAACATTGGGTCTTAAGAAGCCTCCCTTTAGGGTTTCCTATGTTAAGGAGCAAGTCTGCCTTTAAGATTATTTAGTCATAACAAGCCTCCTGGGTCTTAGCAAGCTTTGCAAGGAAATTGCTTAGACAACAGGAACCACCACAAGAAAAGATAGTTTAACAAGCAACGAACTGAAGGCCACTAACGTATATGCCTCTTGTTCACATGGGAACTATCCAGTGAAAAATGAGTGACCTCAAAGAAATGGTTTAGATATGGTTGAAGTATCTTCAACTAAAGACAAAATAAATAAATAAATAAATAAATAAATGCATGAATGAATGAATGAATGAATGAATAAATAAATAAATAAATAAATATAAAAGGTGGGTGGGTAGGAAGGCCGATAATGGGAGTTGACCAAGAAAGCACATTAAACAAGAACAAGGGCCTAGGAACAGAACTCAGTGGCAGAGAGCTTGCCTAGAGTTCATGAAGCCTTGGGTTTATCCCCAGTACTGCCAAAAATAAAAAGCAAATAAGGAGTTCTTGGCAGATTCAGCTCTTTGCTTTCCAGTGCTAAGAGTTGTCTGTCCTTCCTGGAACAGACATGGAGACACCCTTGCAACTGGAAATTTCCTTTAGAGACACAAATTTCTCTTACAAAAAGGTAGCTTCACTGTGTTCAGATATTGTTCAGTATTTGCTGTTTTTAAAAATAAGCCTTACGTCAACCTATCATATTGTGGAATAGTACATTCTGATCTCATCTCAAGCAGGGCAGGAACCTGGAGGCAGGAGCTGATACAGAGGCCTTGGAGGGGTACTGCTTACTGGCTTGTTTCTCATGACTTACTCAGCCTGCTTTCCTATAGAACCCAGGACCACCAGCCCAGAGGTAGAACCACTCACAATGCTCTGGGCCCTCCCCCATCAATCACTAATTACGAAAATGCCCTGTAGTCAGAACTTACAGAGTCATTTTTCTTAATTGAGGTTCCCTCCTTGCAGATAACACTAGCTTGTGTCAAGTTGATGTAAGACCAGCTAGCAAAGCTCTGGAAAACCTGATGGGTATCAGAGCCCCCAGAGGCTGGGGGAGGTGCCATCCATGTCCTGCTTGAGTTTCTGCTCTCACTGTTTTTGCAATTGGACTGTTATATGGAATTGTGAGTGAAATAAACCCTTTCCTCCCCAGGTTGTTTTTGGCATAACCCTAAGACAAGAGCCCTGGCTCCCCCAGAAAGGTTCTGAATGTTCCTGTATCCCTACCAAGCAGTGCCTTTCCCCCCATGCTATGAGCCTACCATCCTACCTACTATATATTCTACCATCCTACCTACTATATATTCTTGTATCTTAAAGATTAAATATTAATATGATATTCAGCTTCTAGGGTTTTTTGCTAATTTAATATGTAGGAAGAAAAATATTGCTGTTATTTCCTAAACTTTGAGAAGTGTTAATAAATTAATTAAGTCAGTTACAGAATCTTGTGCTAAAGAAATTGATAGCCCGATAAAAGGAAGTGACAGGGAGAGGAAAAGTAATAGCCTTGAAACTTAGGATGGTTCGAGAAAATAGTTTATTCCACAGAAGAGATTTCCGGGAAGACTCTGAGGCCACTGTGTTCATGCAGATCCTCCTGACAGTTCTCAGGTGCTGTGGCCACAGACAGCCACACTTTGGAACAGGGCAGCTTTGGGGGGACACTCATGCCTGTGGCTCCTGCATGTCCAGCTTATACAGCATACCATGAAGCAGTCCAGGCAAGGGCAGTTTCTTGCCCAAATGACCAGCAAACTCCATAAGGAGCCTATCTGATGCCTGTCTTTCTCTTTAAGTAGATTGGTGCTGCCAGAAGCAGACATGCTTCACTGTTGGGAAAAGTCTAAGTTCTTAAAACATTTTAAATGCCATATTCCATAGTCTTTGAATTGTTGAAGATTATCTAACTGAAATATATCTCTGTATATCTAGAAAACCTAACTAACATGACTACAAGTTTGACTATTATAGATGACTATTAATCTGTAATTTTAATTATACATTATTACATTTTAAACGAGCTGCATAAGCATAATACCTTAAACAAAAACAAATACATATAACAAAATTAATCTTAAATTTATATCAATAAGCCAAGATCCATACCAATGCAAAATATTCATCTCTTTATCACATGGCCGTGTTCCAGACCCTAGAAACAGGAGAGAGACACTGCCCTTTCATGGACCATGATCTTTCTGTATCTCCTTTTCCTCTCTCTAAACTCCCTTTGCTCCTGAGCCTGCCTCCACGAAAGGAATCATTTTCTCATTGCCTTCTTTCCCTTAGGATTTTCTCTCTCAGTTTGATTGGACTATCCTAGGAGTGAGCCCCTAAACTGGCTCAGCAGCACTTGACCAGCATTTCCTGCGATTCATAACCAGAGGGGAGCCATGTTCCTCGAGCAGGGACTCCGTTTTCCCTATTTTCCCTTCCTTTCCAGAGAGAGGGAGGGAGGGAAGGAGGACAGAAGGAAAGCAAGAAGGAGGGAGCTTGATGGAAGATAACTGCTGCTGCTTAGCACAGGAGGTAGCTTACAACCCACCCTGTAACTCCATCCTCAGAGAGCGTGACACCTCTGACCTCTGCAGACACCTGCACTTGTATGCGCATACACACAGAAGGACACAACACTCATAGACACATTTTTTTAAAGGACTAAAGAGAAAAGAATTGCCTCTGGAAGGTGCAAGTGGCAGGTGTGGGGTATGAGGGACTCGTGGTTTTCTTATTGGCTTTATAGAATTATATGTATGTGTGACTGATATATTTGAAGAAACTGCCCATTTTTGATGGTATGGCTGCCAGATCCCACATGGCTGGGTTTACCACTCTGCTTACTGTTTCTTCCACTGTATACCACCAAATCTGGATCTCAACCTTCCTGAGAAGCACAGACAGAATTTACAACCAAGTGTTACTGCAGAGAATGTGACTAGCAAATAAGAGGAGGGGCAAGGGAAGGAGTTTCTCCACCCAGATGAAACCTGTGTTGGAGCCCATGTGGGGCCGAGGGGATGCAACTGGTTTCATCCCAGGAAGCGCCTTGTGATGGTTTAGCAGACAGGCTGCCCTGTTCTCTATGAGCAGCACCGAGAGACCACTTTTAGAAACTCAACAAAGCCTCTGCAGGCTTTGTAAGTCTGTGAGTTCTGTTTGTGTCAACAGTGTGAAGTTTCTCACTCTGATAAAAGCATACCCAGGTCCCCGTGTGTTTCTGAACAACTGCTGACAGTGCCAGGTCATTTTCCTCCAAGAGAGGAAACAAATTAACAAGCGCATGGTCGCTAACAGGATGCCAGCCTGTGAGAAAGAAATATGGAGGGGGCTGAAATGATGGCTCATAGTTAAGAGCCTTATTATTCCCCAGCGCCAGCAGTTCAGACCCCAGCACCACCATCAGGCGCCTCACAGATCCCTGTAACTCTACCTCCAGCGGATCCAACACCCTTTCTGGCCTCCATGGGCTACACTCACATAAAACACACGCATTCACATAAATAAAAAAATCAATCTTTTTTTTTTCCCAAAAAGAATTTCCTCTTTTTCCTTGTTAAAAAGAAAATTGGAGGGACTGGGGCCATTTAGTTCTGTGTACTCACATTGGATGCATGAGGCCCCAGGTTTGTTCCCCAGGTCCTCTGGGACCCACAGCAGGCATAGGAGTTCCTTAATCTTTCAAGGACCTCCACTAAAGCCACACTGGGATTGGTGGCTTCAGAGAGCGACCTACTACCAACCAGGTTAGGGCTTGTTAGTGGAGACAGTTGGGGTTGGATAACTCAGCAGTTAAGAGCACCTGCTCCTCCTGCAGAGATTGGGGTTCAGTTCCCAGCATCCTCATGGTGACTGACAACCCTTGTAACTCCAGCCCAGGGCACCCCACACCCTCTTCTACCTTCTTTGACACTAGGCATGCATGGAGCATCCTTAAGTACATGCAGGCAAAACAGTCATCCACATAAAAATAAACTTTTTTAATTTAAAGATATTTTAAATCTAGGGTGATGGATCAGTAGGGAATGTACTTGCGGCAAAGCATGAATGCCTGAGCTCATATCTCTAGCACACATCTTAAAAAACTGGGTATGACGTCATGTGCCTTCAACCTCAGCACTGGGGCAGGGTGCGGTGGGTGCGGACAGGTGGCTTGCCAAAGCTTGCTAGCCAATCAGTCTAGTCAAAATGGAAGGATTTCATTCCAGTGAGGGACCCTGTGAAAGAAAGAAAGAAAGAAAGAAAGAAAGAAAGAAAGAAAGAAAGAAAGAAAGGAAGGAAGCAAGAAAGAGAGAAAGAAGGAAGGAAGGAAAGAAGGGAGGGGAAGGGAGTGTAATAAAGGAAGATATTCAAAGTCTATCTCTGGACTCTACCTGAGCGCTCAAGCAAACAGACGGAGGGGGGAGGGAGGGAGGGAGGGAGGGAGGGAGGGAGGGAGGGAGGGAGGGAGGAAGGGGCAGAGGGGGGTGGTAAGAGAGAGGTTCTGGGAAAGGGAAGGAAACTTACACCAAAAGCACAAATCATTGTCTCTACCACAGTCAAATATAGGATTTTGGTTGACTTTGAAACTATTATCATCAAAGGGTTGCTAAGAAACCTAAATGAGATGGCAGTGCCCCTGGGCACACCTGGCAGGATTACAACGAGAAGGTTAAAGTGGCAATCACAGAGCAAAAGGAAATGGGCTACCTGCTGTTTGAAATTCTCAGGGATAAGGCTCTCCCCAAGGTTGTTTGGACTTGAAGCCTGGGTCTTTGTTATTATATCTTTAGATATATATGAAAGCAGGTTGGCGCTATTGCTGCAGCCTTCAGAGCGATTATCAGTTGTGCTTGAATTCTGGATTCTTCTCAACAGTCAGACTTCACATGGACTCCTCTCCCTGTATCCCCACAAGGTCCTATGCCCTCTATGCTGCCTCAATACAATGATGTCAATGTCTTTATAAAAGTATAAAAGTACACCCAAGCTGATCTAAAAAATAATTAGGATACTATGAATATGAGACATATGGGAAGGAAATGAGAAAAATGTCACTAGATAAATGGTGGATAGTTTTACAAAGATGGATCATAAACTTACATGTAAAAAAAATTATCATTCTTCTCAGAGACAAATAAAACCCGAGCGAAGCAACATCCATACCAGGCATCTCCCGAGGAACAGGGCCAACAGAAGGAACAGAGAGTGAAAGGAGACTCATTAGATTGGCATACACAATACAGCCTATGTGGCCCAGCCGTGGCAGCCTTCACATCGGCAAAGCTAAGAACCTGGTAGCTGCTCAATACACTAGGTGAAGGCCTCCGAGTTCTACCCTGGTCTGAAGATCTGGAAGACTCCTGGAGATCCACCCTTCCTCAACTCACATCTGAAGACCAAAGAAGCTGGGTTCTGAAGTCATTGAAGGATGGTGGTGACAGCGGCGGCGGCGGCAAAATGCCACCCAAACAGCACACCAGTACGGTGTGAAAGCCAGCAGACAAAGTCAAAAGGTTTGCTTGCTTGGACTTCCTTTGTCCTGTGCCACCACTCAAAGGGTGGCTCTTCTTGGCTTCAAGATCAAGGAAACCTCTGACAGGTGCGCCCAACTGTCAGCTGATTCCGCATCCAGGCGGGTTGACAACCAACATTCACACATTTGCTGTTTATCACAGTAGCTAAATGTGTAAGATGACAGCAGAGAATTGTCGCAGAACACGGGGAAAGCCGCAGTCTTTGATAGCGCTCCTGGCACTAAAGCAGGATAATCATTTTGAAAGAGTTTGCCAACATGGATCAAGCATCGTCGTGTTCTTTGAGCGTATAATCTCACGGGTGACATTTCTTTCATAATGCTTCTTAAAGTTGTAACAGAAATGCAAAGACAAAAAGGCCAAGTAACAGGCAACTCGAAGGGTTTTCTAGAAGCAGGAAATCCCTTTTGAGGAAAAGAAGGAGTAGATTTGGCCAGCACTGGCAGTAGCCAGTCCTGCAGTGATTTAACAATCTCTTGGGGCATTTGCCGAAGTGACAAGGTGCCCGGTTCTTCCCACCTCCCTTTCCTCTCACCGTAACACTGAGAATCCCTGTCATCGGGACATCTGGACTGATGTAAAAGAGAAGACTGTGGAGTAGAGGTAAGTGGTCAGAAAAGCAACTATTGGACCATGATGTCCCTCAGGGTTCAGTGACAAGGACAGCAAGTGAGGCAGGGTGGGAGGGGCTGGCGGTAGGCAGGGGAAACTAAGTACTTGGGGAGGGAAGGAGAAAATGCTTGTGGCAGGACAACAGACTGTAGCAGAAAGAGGGTGCTATCCAGCTATTGGGGCGACGTGGCACATGTGTGGTCAGTGTTTCCCACCAGTAGCTTCTAACACGATCTTCCGGAAATGAGAAAACCAAGACTAGCATGGGGACATATAGATTGTCATCCGTGCATGATGGTTCGTAACTGGGAGGAACCTCTCTTTGTTCTCTTTGTCTGATGCTCCAACGCCCTCAGCTCTAGCTGACATATCTACAGAGTCCCCATTCCCATTTTTACCGGCGCAACTGAAACCCCCGTCACTTTCTCCGGCCTTTCCCCTTGTAGGTTCCAGGAAATCTCCAAATCTGGGAGACAGGGAGGTGGAAATCCGTCTCTGAATGGTGCTGTGTGGGGGTGAGATCCAGGGTCCCCTGGCCTCTGTTACTATTGATGACATAAGACGGACATTGGGAGAATTGCTTCCAACACTTTCCCTAAGTAACACGATTTACAGTTGTGGTTTTCTATAATCATCTGTCTGTTGCAAAGAGAAGTTTTCTTGATGAGGGATGAGAATGACCCTTATCAGTGAGTGATTGTTTAGATATAGCTAGGAACGATGTTAGTCTAGTGATGTAGGAGTTGTAGGCTCCCCTTCAAGATCTATGACATCACTAACCCTGAATAGCTGGTGAGATTTGCAGTACCAGGCATGCATTGTGGAGCAGTATCCAGCATGCATTGTGGAGCAATACGAGGCATGCATTGTGAAGCAGTACCAATCATGAGCTGTGGGGCAGTATCAGGCATGCGTTGTGGGGAGGTACCAGACATGCATTGTGGGGTCTCTTACCCCTAAAAGTTGGGAATCTTAGCAGGAAAGACCACAAAAACATTGAAAGAGTCGGAGGACCAGGGAGTTTGCTGTGAGACTGTGTCCCCTAGGAATGTCAGAAGCTACATCCCTAAGTCTTGTCAGCATGACAGCTTGAATGTCCTGAACAAGAATAACAGCAATAAGCATGGTAACGAGGATAGGGAAACACCCAGGAGGCCTTAACCCTACACAAAGAACTACAGGTACCTAAGGAGCAGAGAGTACAGCAGAGGGTTTCCAATACTAAATGGTCATTCCTGAAAAACATATACACATGTAACCTTATTCAGACTGAGCAGCTTGTACTTATATACTTTACAATTAATATTTAATATGCAATTGATGAAAGGAGAGCCATGAATTTGAAAGAGAGAAAGGATGTGTATTTGGAGGGTTTAGAGGAAGAAAAAGGAAGGGGGAAATAATATAATTATGTTATAATCTCAAATGCTGAAAGAAATAATCGTTTAAAAAGAAAAAAAATTTACAGAAAAGATTAGTTATTGCTGTGGTCCCCAGTGTAGCAGGATACAGTTCCTGACTCTCACTAATGCTCCATCATTTAGTAAGCTTCAACCCGTTTTTATTCCTCTCCACCTTGTCTTGTTCAGCTGTGATTTTAGACATTTTAGGCTGAAAGCCTGGCGTTCCTCTTGAACTTTGAGCCCTGAGTGCTTGATTGCTGCAGAATCCAAGTCCAAAATACTTGAGCAACCCTGGTGAGTTGGTAATGTCTGTCAGATGCCAATTTCTTTTTCTCCTATATTCCTATCATTGGCTTTTAAAGAAAAATCCCAACATTCTTTAAAGTTCACAGGTACTACATGTCATTCAAAAAATCTGTTCAAGCCAGGTGCCTCAAATATTAGGAGCATGGTGCTCAGAGGAACTGATGGCCTGAGAAGTGGAGGCTGGGCAATAATAGCAGGTGTTTACCGGGATGACTTTTGGCTTTCTGCATAGCTTTCATCTATGCCCACCGGCTGCCTGGGCCCAGCAGGATGCCCTGTGAGTAGTGCAGAACAGAGCAACACTTCCACTAACCGGCATGAGGATGCTGAGGGCTCACCAAGAAAGTGGCCAATTCTCTGGTCCGGGCCCGTTCTTTCTAAGGCTGAAAACAGTAGAGTAAGACTTTGGGCAAAATATCTACCATGCACTGTCCAGCCTTCTCCTCAGCCCAGCAACGTGGCTAAGACTATATCCTAAGGAACTGTCTTTAAAAGCAATAAGCACAGATATTCATGCAGAATCACTGCAACAATGATCATAATAGAAGTTGAAACATTTTAATTGATTAACCGTCAGGATAATCTGTTATTATCACAATTTCTAAGCATATGGTTTTAACAAGATAGCCATACAATGTGATACTCAATAACTATTAAAATTATTTTGTGTCAGTATATTTGTAAGTATGGAAAGACAACACTTTGAAATATTTTATGGTATAAAATAGCAATATAAACACATTAACAAAAATTATTTATGCATACATTCTTATATATATTAGAATGTGTCAAAAGATAGTATTGATTAAGTCAGTATAGGAAGTATGGGCTGGCATTGTCTCTGGAGTTTCAATGTTTCTATATTAATTTGCATAAAAATAAATACTGAGCAGATGGATCAACAATAAGAATTAGAAAGTCCTACAGAGGATACTATGGTAATTCTGAGACACTGAGTCTCCAGTGAGCTGTAATAGGGTGACAGAGGCTAAAATGGAGGGAGCTCAGATGAGCCACTCCTGGCAGCCTCATGTTGTCCATGTGACAATTATTTGCTGAGTGAGAAGGCAGTGAGGTCGTGGGAGAGGCGTGAAGCCTGTGTCAATGCAGTAGAACCCATAGTTCCTAAGCACAAGCAAGACTTCCTAGATGCGCGGAGAACAGCTGAGGCTGAAGGTTATGAATGTGTAATTCATAATTAGTACCCTTGTGACTTTCTGTAGTGGCATCAGTGGCCATGGAAGACAGATGGAGGTGTCAACGTCTTGGTTAAAAACTGTGGCGCTCTGTGAGTTGGGAGAATGGCTGGCGGCTGAAGACTTAGATAAACCTGAGGCATAGAGAAGGAATGGGAATGGGAAGGAGGGATAGAGCGCCAGGCGTGGGCTACTGAACGCGATCGCAGTAGAGCAGTTTCGGGTGACCACCACTTGAAAGTGCTGTGGACGTGAGAGGAAAGGCCTCAAAGCACAGGCCGGAAGTGACCGTTCTATTTGCTATACTGCCGGTTTCAACAGTGGCCTTTTATGCCTTCGACTTGATGATATCATCTTAGTTCTATTACTATTATTTGAAAAAGTACACTTTTTGCCACTAACGTTGATCTGGCTCTGCAAAGTTAGAATCTAGAGGACCTCAGGAAAAAGAAAAGGAGATGATGTAAGGTTGCCTGGCTTGCTCACTGCCCCCACTGCCCAGTCGCCTTCTGCAGACCCCAAATTTCTTATAGGAGACTTTTCTTTTAATTTTCCAATAGATTTCACCCAATAGATAGATTGAAAGGTACTTTGATATAACTCAAAACCCCTTGCACAACAGAACATGGCTAAATCTTCTATCATTTCTATCAGCAGAGACCTGACAGTCAATGAGATAACCGCCATTGACTAAAGCCTCTGAGGGACGACCTCATCTGAGGGACAAGCTCAGAGACTTTCCTCACTAACTGCCCTTCTGTTCAGTTATCTAGTTATTCATTTCTAGGCTCTAGAAAGCAATCCACTCTGCCTTCCCACCATCCTTTTGGTCTGTCTACACACTGCAGCACCTTTGCACAGACTAGCCAGCAGTTTGCTTATAAGGAGGAAAAAATATCCATGCCCCATTAAAAACTGCTATGAGAAAACGAAAATGCCTCTTTCCTCTCTCTAGATTTAAAAAAAAAATGCCCGGGAAGCTTAGTTTCACAACCTTGAGAATCCCATCAAATGTAATGATCCAGGAAACAGCTGGTGACCCAGACCTGTGGGAGAAAAGCAGGGCCGGTAGCTCATCAGGCGCCGTGAGTGCCGAGCGCAGAGGCAGCCCCAGAAGCCCCGACGGCTGGGTTTCTGCATTAAACCCCGTTTCTATTTCCGTCATGAGTGGTGCCCAGGTCACTGACATCACATTTGGAGCTAACTTCAGTGCTGAGACATTTTTTCCCCCACGAAACTCGTGACGATCAGACCTAGGACTCATGAACAAAACGGCAGAGAGAGGGAGGAGCCTCCAATTCTCCTTGTCAGTTACAGCTGGGCCACACTCCTCCAAGTTGCTCAGGAGATGGCAGGAGGAACAGAAAACATTGTTGGTATTCTGGCCTGCGGGTTTCCCAGAGTCTGTGATTCATGATCCTTTTATTCAACAATTATCGTGAGCCTATTATATGTTCATAAATACCCTCGCTGAGTTCATTTTGCAAACTCGAGAGAGAGAGCCCACTAGCCCTCAGGACTCGGTGGCATTGTTAAAAGGACACATCACAAAGCCCACGGAACTTGAATTCTCATTAAGGCATCGAAGGACTTGTGGCTAAGAGCTGACAGTTTTCTCGTGATGACAAGTAAAACTGGATCCTCCCGTAAAGTTAGCCCTACCGCGGAGCCATTTATTATCTGTAAGCATGACATCGGGACAAATGACGGCAGAAATTCCAACCTTCCAGGCATCTCTGTGCTAAAGCATGGTTTATCCATGTTGTGAGCTCTGGCTGAAAAGGCTGGCATCCATTAGGTCCAAAGTGGTCCCCCAACTGGCAGTGCCTCTGAAAATGTCCCAGATGACAACCTACTGCCTTTGACGGCAGCATCTAGTTTCCAATTAGCTCAAATAAGCCCCCCCCCCCCCGGCAGATCAAAGTCTCCAATATTAGTTCCTAGGCAGCCTTGGTCCCCACCTCACTCCCCAACTCTAATTGTCATGCCAGTCTGACTTGTGCACCTCCACTACCCTGGCACTACCCTTAACACGGGCAAGGCTTTGCCTGATTGTTTGCTGTTGCTGTTCTTCCTCCCCCGACTCTGGCAGACAGTCTTAGCAGTTTGATATCCCAATCAACCCTCTCTCTACCCTGAGGATGCTCTAGTTCAGTGGTTTGGCTGTGCCTTGCTGCACAGGAGTGGGGCACGGAAGCCAGGGGGCCAGTGGACCAATGGAGGTTCAGGTGACAGGTCCAGCTGAGGCTGTGCACTATTCCCAAGGAAAACAAAGTGCCAGTGTTGTGGCTGGGGTCAGAACGAGGGGTTCCCAGCAGGTCGTCCTGGGGAGTCAGAACAGGAGCACCATGAAGACCAATTTGAAGAGCTACCACTCCCAAGGAAGATGTGGTCTGGGATGAAGATGAAGAAACTTGTGCATATAGATGAATTAGGAGGAGGAATCAGCCCATGTCATAGCAGGTGACACGCTGTGATGGCCTTGTCTTCCGCATCTAAGGTGCATTGAGGACACAATGTCTGATCACCTCTTTTGCCTTCTCCTCTCATTTGCCTAGAAAACACCCTCCATCCTCACGTCTCTTCTTAGTTTTCCATCTCCTTGTCCCTTACTCTTCTGTTTGGTTGTACATCCCTGATGGTCATTGACGTGTTCAGATCTGATCTTAGTCCCCTGGGGAGACAGCTCTGAACACAATACTACTATTGAATACACATTTTCCTATTGTGTTAGCAAATATCAGAATTGTTTCCCCAACAGTGTTGTCAGCATTTCATAAGTAAGAGCAAAGTCTTCCTCAAAGTTCTCACCTGGTGCCAGTAGATCTCTGTGCCCGGCACTGCTACCTGATGTCCTTTGCTGTGTGGTGGCCTGAGAAGGTCAGGCTTCCTTCACCTTGGGGCTAAACAGTGCTGCCTTGAACAAAACTATGTGGCTGAGGTGAAAGGTTGGGGAAGGTCTGAGTGGGAATTATTGAGAAGTTGGCAGAAGGAAGAGAACAAATGGGTGAAGGCTGGAAACAACAAGACATTGTGAATGGAGAGAGCAGGGATGTGCAGACAGGAATCTGCAATTGTTATACATGAGACGAAGCAGGGCCGTTGGTTGTACTACCCAAGAGCTGGGGTGTGGGCTCCATGGTGAAGGACTTGCCTGGCATATGCAAGGCCCTGGGTACAGTCTTCTATAAGGCAAAGGATAAAATTCTTACATTATAATCAATCTCAGGAGATCTGTATATGTATGTAACCTTCTTGTGTTTGTTTGGTATTTTGAGACAGGTCTGTTCATCACATAGCCCAGGCTAGCCTTGAACTTGAAGTCCTCATGTCTTACCCCTTCAAGTGCTAGGATTATAGGTGTCCTCATACACAACCTGAAAGATATTTTAACAATGAAAATTATATAAAAAGACAACGAACTTATCCTAAATGGTTCTACACACACATACATTATGATGTAGGATTCCCCTCTCTATGCTATGAATATGTTTTATTACTATTGGCTAATAAAGAAGATGCTTTGGCCTATGGCAGGGCTGAATATAGCCAGGCTGGAAGATATATATATAGAGAGAGAGAGTAGGTAGAGTTAGGGAGACACCATGTAGCTGCCAAAGGAGAAAGACGTCACAACACTAGCAGGTTACTGGTAGGCCACAGCCTTGTAACGATACATAGATTAATAGAAATGATTTAATTTAAGATGTAAAAATGAGTTAATAAGAAGCCTGAGATATTGGCCAAATAATGTTGCAATTAATACAGTTTCTGTGTGATTATTTGGATCTGGGCAGCCAGGAAACGAACAAGCAGTCTCATACAAAGTAATCATTTTAGCTTACATACCGTTCCAACCACTTTCATCCCAATCAACTTAATGAACAAGTTAAGTCATTTACTCTAAGTCCCAGACCACTAAGTACAAAAATTTGGATTACAAACCCTGGTAATTCTAATGCTCTTGACTTGAATGCTTGATGCTTGTCTTGTATGGAATGGAAATAGAGAGATTGCTTGGTTCAATGAACATCATTTGTACGTCGCTGAAATGGTGGCTTGCTAACTGGGGGAAAAGATGGTGATGTTTTCCATATCTGCTGGCCCTGATTTAGCAGAGGCGGCTAAACCACTGGCCTCCATCCCTTTCATTCTTCCTTGGGTTTAGTTGGATTCTTTGCAAAGACTATATTTTCCAACCTCCTCTTTAGCTAGAAATGGCCAATGACACGTGATCATGGGTAATATATGACAATTCTGGGGCACTTCTGCCTGCCCTGAATTGTAGCCTTTCCCCCTACTACAGCAGTGACCTTAGGGACAGGAGATGGATGTTACATGAATCATGGAGCAGGGCCAACTACCCACCACGTGTTAGCCTATGTGTATAGAGCATGCTCAGTCAGATTCAGTCCACAGTACCTCCATGGTTTAGAATGAACCCCAATCTAGCACACACATGTGTGATATCCATTAGAGAACCAGAGCTAGTTTTGTCAGTAAAATTAAATTTTGTTTGCAAAGACTTCCTGATGGATTTTTCTGCTGGAAAAAAATTGGTAAGCAATTGCAGGCAAGAGAGTATAAATCAAAGCTTATACTTGTCATATTATTACAAACACATGAGAGACTATTTTCAAGAGCTCGAGCTCTCTCTCTGGTGTGTGTGTGTGTGTGTGCACGCGCATGCATTTAAGGATAAAAAGAGCATGTGATAGACAAACTGCTTTTGAAGATTACTCTTCCTTTCGAAACTCAGATTGATCTAATTCATATCTCCCACCATGCAGACCAAACACACACAGTTAAGAATGACAGCAAATCAGATATGCAGATTTGACTTGACGTTGAGTCTTTGTCACTTAGTCCAAAGGATTTTACCTGAAATACTCTTTTAAGGCAAGCACAACATGTTTATAGTGTGTGCAGCTGATGTTTTGGTGTTTATGTTATTCAGAATCTAGTTTCCATTGTAGGAGGTGCAGCGGTCCTTGTGCTCACAGATAATCACTAGGGGAACCAGGAATGTTAAACACACAGGGTTATCCCTTCATACAGAGGAATGAATAAGCTGTTATCCAGCCAGAAGGCTGGGGGTAGACATGGTTAATAGCCTGGTGACCTTTGCAGTATCTGTATGGTCAAGACCAAGCCAGATCCTCCGAGAACCTTACTGTGAGCTTTTCAAATTATAAAACCTTCTTTTATGGAAGTGTCACATGTACTTTGCAAAGAGTTTCAATGTAATCACGTCTTAAGCTTTTGTGCATGTGGAATTCCAGTATTTATCACCAGGAAGACATTCACCAAATTGTGCTGTGTTTAAATATGCCTGAAATAAACTACTCAGTGTCAGACTCCCAAAGTTTGAGCCAACAGCGGCTGAGTCATGTGGAACCAAACTAGTTTCTTGTCTACTGAGAAGCGTTCCTCTGCTGGCCATGGTGGTCACAGAGGCATCTTCACATCGTCATTTGGGGAGAGCCTCCATTGTGGATATGGTCGGGGGCTGTCTTAGAATTTTCATTGCTGTGATGAAACACCATGACCAAAAAGCAAGTAGGAGAGAAAAGGGTTTATTTGACTTGCATCTCCTTATTGCTGTTCATCACTGAAGGAAGTCGAGACAGGAACTCAAACAGGCAGGAACCTGATGCAGAGACCACAGAGGGTGCTGCTTACTGGCTTGCTCCTGTGACTGGTTTAGCCTGTTTTCTTATAGAACCCAGGATCTCCAGCCCAGGAATGGCTCCAACCACTAGGTGATAGGGTTCTCCCCCAATCAATCACAAATTAAGAAAATGCCTTACAGCCCCAATTTACAGAGGCATCTTCTCAACTGAAGTTCTTCCTTTCAGATAGCCTAGTTTGTATGTCAAGTTGATGAGATTATCCAGAACATTGGGTGGTATTCATCTCCCCACTTTGTAAACCATCTGTGCTAGACCCTGCTTCTCTCTGCTTCAGACAGCCAGAGTCTCCAGCAAGATCTGGATAGGAAGCATCCCAAGGTCAATTAGCACACGAAATCCTTGTCTGACTGCATAAGTGTTTCCTGTATATCTAAAAGGATAAATATAGGTATGAGAGAATGACAACCCCAGACAAGACATAGCTCTCACACTCTCATGTAGTGCATAATAAAGCCATGTATGTTTCTCACCATGGAAATGGGAAATCAATATTGAGATACAAAAATCAATCAGGGTTAGGTCCAATATTTGTTTGCAGTTAAACTCTTGTGACAGAACTACTACAGCTCTTGTATCCAGAAAATCATCTTGAGAACGAGCTTTCTGAACGGTTTATTTACTGAAGACCTCAGGAGCAGACTGAGTGATGAAGGAAGAAAGGGGAGAGAGAAGCTGGACTGAGAATGTCTCGCTAAGAAGCCCCAGTGAGTCCCACATGGAGCCTGCAGTGGAGGTGCTCTTTCCAGCGTTTTGCTTTGGATGAAGGGGCAGGTCTTTTTACCCTGCGAAGAACAATAAAACGAGGCAGGCCTAACATAACCTACACTGGGGAGGCTTCATTTTGCTAAGGGCAATTCCTGAGGATCAGGAATACAGGAACCTATCAGTGAACCAGTGGCCAGGAGTATAACTTACCCCCTAGTCCTGAGGGGACCTGAGCCAAGCACAGCAGCTCCATGCCATGGCCCTGCAGCTGACACCAACCATCACAGCTGAGCAAGCATTTCTGGCCTCGGAATTCCTTGATGGGACATTATTACTGACGGGACAAGACAGGAAGGAATTTCCTTTACCCCCTTTCAAGGAAGAATAGAGTTGTTAGCTCTATACCAACTGGTTTTTGAAAACTGATTTTGGGTCATGAGCTCCAGCAGCCTAGACTGTCAACGGCCCCCACCGCTGGCTATCCTGACTAGTGAAGGGTGCATTCTCTGCAGAGCCAACTGCAGGAGGCCTACCCTGCCGAGGGCTGGAATTTCATATGCAGTGAATGAATTCTTTCCCCAGGAAGAGGAATAGCAGCAGGTGTGAGGTTATATTATCAGGCAAAAAAAAAAAAAATCAACCGTCAGAAAGCCCACCTGGTCATAACTGATCATCATTCATAGGTCTGCTCTAGCCACTACCTCCAAAATCCTGGCGCTGATCCCATGACCTCCAAGAATTTCAAAAACTCGACTCAAATAACTGAGCCTAACTTTACTTTCCCAATTAGGATGGAATGATGACTGATGGCAAAGAGAAATAGTGGGTGCACCGTTAGGTGAATGTACCTTGATTGTAGAAACAGACATGATCGCAGAGAGGGAGCAGTTCTTGGTTTGGTTTTCAAGTGGCTTTTGTTTGTCGGTTTTCGTCAACTTGACACAAGCTGGAGTCATTTGAGAGTACAAAGCCTCAATTGAAAAAATGCCTCTATAAGGTGGGTCTGAGTGCCTTTTTTTTTTTTAATTTCTAATTGATGTAGAAAGGACCAGCCCACTGTGGGTGGTGTCACCCCTTGTTAGGTGGTCCTGGGCTGTGTAAGAAAATAAACTGAGCAAACCATTAGAAGCAAGCCGGTAAGCAATGTTCCTCCATGGCCCCTGCTTCTGTTCTTGCCTCCAGGTTCCTGCAGATCTTCCCTCAGCAATAGACTATTACCTGAAAGTGTAAGAGGAAATAACCCTTTCCTCTCCAGGATGCTTTTGGCCATGTGCTTTATCACAGCAATAAAAACCCTCACTAGGACAAGAACTCTGGTCAAGCATTGTGTGGCATGTGTATTTTCAGCATAGTAAACTGATAAATGAGTCTGGAATTCCAATTTGCCCTTTTAGACCAAATCTAGTTTGGGGTGTTTTCTTGACCTTTATTTGTGGGATCTTCTTAAATATCAGATTGCCTGCATCCACTGAATGAAGTTAGTTCTGAGTCTCCAAGAGACAAACCTGATTTCTGCTCACTCTTAGGGGGAGTAAATAAGGCTGGTCCAGCCTTGTGATTTGAAACAGGTTGGAAGCACCAACTGGCTACAACTCATGTTTTAAAGATACCAGATAATCGCTGAAGTTCTTTGATTTAGCTTCCCTACCTTCCCACATGACTTAAAATAGAGCAAAACCAGGACACATGTGTACATCCTGCCGATGCTATGAACAAGAGGTTGTTATGTAACACATCTTTTGGTGGCTTTTAGTTCCTATCAATATATTATAAGATGATTTCCAAAGCATGCCAATCAACTTTTCTTAAATGTCAATTAGTCACGCGAGGCTAAGGGGGGAGATCAATGCATGCCGGCATTGAAGTGACGCCTATCCACCGACTTTTTTACAACTATCCAGAATTTTTAGATGGGAAGGAATTAAAAACAGAGGAAGGGAGATAATGGAAAGGTAAACAGTTCAGAAACTGTGCCTGAGGCAGTCACAATCCCCTTTGGAGTCAAGAAAGCATTTTACCTGCCCGAGAAGCAAAGGATTGAGTTCCCGAGAGCGATGATTTGGGGTGGTGCTGGTTTAAGGGAGCGCCCAGAAGCAGAGAGCCGTTCTGCCTGTAATTGGCTTTGTCATATAAAATCAACTTAGATCTTGGAGCTCTTAAGAGTCTATTTTCTCGGGAAGCCAATTTCTCAGCCTTGGGACCGCTTTGAACCCTATTGGGATGGTCTGGACATTCCCAGGGAAGCCTTGCCTAAGAGGAGGCAGCTGTTTAAGTAAAACATCAAAGTTTACCTAAGGTTTTCAAGATAGAACTTCAAAGCAATAGCATGTTGAACAATCCTGGTTGCTTTAAAGACTTTTTTTTTTTGTGGCCACTGTGTAGGAACAAATTTGTAAAGCTTCAGTGACTCAGCTAAGTAAGCACAGATTAATATCATAACGTGGATGAATATTAAGTATTCAGGCTCTTTCATTTTCCTTCTTTTTCTTTCCTTCTTTATTTCTTAGAAGAGTGAGGATGATTAGGAGAGAAATACAATTCTCACAGACCTGTCATGACTGAATTTAAGAATCATAATATTAACTTACTAATAGTGACCTTAGACATCTGAGATATAAATTAGAACCGTGTCAAGCCACAAGCTTGAATTCCGCTAGCTTCAGGTTTCCTCGCTAATACCAGAAATGCATATACCAATTCAAACTTTTTGTTCTTGTTAACTTTAATTGATTTAGCTCTAACATTTATTTGATAGTTGCTATGTGCCAAGTGCTATGATAAAACTTTTGGTTGCTCTATCCTCTCAATGTGGCTTAGAGGTAAGATTTGCTATGATCTCTGATTGAGCTTCCTGTCACAAAATACCCAAGGCAATTAACTTACAAACAGAAAAGGTTTCTTTGGACCCACAGGATAGAGTTTTCAGGCCACCATCACTCCAAACTCCCATCATGCTCAAAGCCCACAGTGCCACAAACACGTTTCTGCATTAACCACACCAGAAAGAGTAAAAGTTTAATGAGAATTAAGCTGTGTGGGATGTGGCCCATGAGGAAGCCAGACATCTGTGCGAACATTCCCACAGCTTCAATTTTGTGAGCAGGCAGCGTCCTCGGGAAGTCTTCACAAATGCCGAGGGGGTACTGTGTTTAGTTTAGTTTAGCTTTAAATTTTTATTGCCTTAGATTTATGTGATATTCTTGGAGATACTGCCATTCTGAAAGTGCTCCCCCACCCCACCCTTTTTATTTTTTTCCACGGCAATAAAAGAGGAAGTACAAATGACCAGAGAAACTTCTAAGGAATAAACCTCATCTCGAACAATGGGGATACAAAAGTCGTTCTAAAGGTGTGCTTATAGACTGAGATCAGCATTGAGATGATAAATCCCCGGGGCACACAGCGGTGGCGGCGGAAAGTCCATGTGCCAGTTTTCATCCAAATATAGAACATGTTAATACCATTAGTGTGGCTATAATAATATATGCTCAAACCAGTTAGAATGTCACCTGTTTTCTCACACTAAGAATTAAGCACACAGGGAGAGGGGAGGGGAGGGGAGGGGAGGGCAGGGGAGGGGAGGGCAGGGGAGGGCAGGGGAGGGGAGGGGAGGGGAGGGGGGATGAGCGCATGAGGGAATGAAATAGCCTAGATGGGGAAGGGCAGAGAGCGAGAGCAAGGAAAGAGATATCTTGGTTGAGGGAGCCAGTATGGGACCTGACACTAGGGAAATTCCCAGGGATCCACAAGGATGACCCCAGTCATGACCCTAAGCAACAGTGGAGAGGGTGCCTGTACTGGCCTTCCCCTGTAATCAGATTGATGATTACCCTAATTGTCACCATAGAACCTTCATCCAGCCGCC
Organism: Neodon shergylaensis; assembly: GCA_025134845.1. NCBI lineage: Eukaryota > Metazoa > Chordata > Mammalia > Rodentia > Cricetidae > Neodon > Neodon shergylaensis. The sequence goes on along the minus strand of JABTXL010011977.1, from coordinate 9,865,018 downwards.
AATAGAAGCAGATGCAGAGATCCACCGTAGAGCACTGGGTCGAACTCCCAGAGTCCACTCAGAGAGAAGGAGGACCAATAATATGAACAAAGGGGTCAAGACCATGATGGAGGATACCCACAGAGACAGCTGACCTGAGCTATGGGAGCTCACTGTCTCTAGACTGAGAGCAGAGGAACCTGCATAGGACCAAACTAGGCCCTCTGAATGTGGGTGACAGTTGTGTGGCTGGGGAAGATTGTGGGGCCACTGGCAGTGGGACCAGAATTTATCCCTAGTGCTTGAACTGACGTTTTGGAACCCATTCACTATGGAGGGATACCGTGCTCAGCCTGGATATAGTGGGCAGGACCTTGGTCCAGGCATCAAAGTGATGTATCAGACTGTTGATTCCCCTTGGGAAGCTTTATTCTCTTTGAGGAATAGATGGGGGCATTGGGGTAGAGGGAAGGTGGGAGCAGAAGAGGAGGGGAGGAAACTGGGACTGATATGTAAAATGAGAAAAGATTGTTTAAAAAAATAAGAAAAAAACCAAGTTACACACACAAGCAAAAAATTACAAAAATATCCTGTTCTATGAAGTTATTTTAACTTGATTTTAATTTATTCATGTTTTACATTTTTGAGAGAGAGAGGGAGAGAGAGAGAGTCACCTTGTAATTCTGGCTGGTCTGGAAACTCACTATGTAGACCAGGAGGTTTTGAACTCACAGAGTTCTGCCGGATTCTGCTTCTCAAATGGTGGGGTTTAAGATATGGATTAAAGGGATATACAGCCTGACTTGTTGGGACTCACTACAGCTTACATGGCAAGATTTTTAATTCCTTCCCTTTTTTATTTTTCTCATTTATTTTCTCCCTATTTTTTCCTCTTGAATTTTATTTGGGCGAGGTACAGGGGCAGAGGGCAAATTCAAAGGAAATGAATGGAATCAAGATACATAATGTAAAAAACACACGAAATATATAAATAAATAGTAATGATAGTGCCTACAAAAAAAAGATATGTGCCACCTGCCTGGATTTTTTTTTTAATTCAGCATTTTCATTGGATAGAAGGCTTAGTAGCCAACATGTGGGCTTCCATCTCCAGTTATAAGTTAGTGTGCTTGGTGTGAGCAGATCTTTGTGTAAGCGCACCTCACCTCCCTAAGGAGGTGAGCAAGGGCTGTGTCTAACTCCGTTGAATTAGCAGTTTCTAGGCCATCTCTGTTTATCTATAGAATAACAAGTAAATTAGACGTGACTTATAAGACTTGCAAGTACACTGTTGCCCGATTTTGTCGTTACAGCGGCTGAGGAAGCAAACCAATTGTGCAGATGCAATCAATGTCTTGTCATCTGGTGGCTGATGTGAGTAAGAGGGTCTGAAAGGACAGCCTAAGTATATTTAGCCAAGCTTAAGACACAGCTGAACTCTCGCTGTGCCCACTGAGTTAACTCTCTACGAAAGGCAAAGAAAGATAGCTAACTAGAAAATAAATCCTTTTTTTGTACTAAGGATTGGTTAGTGACCAAGTCAGGCTGCATACCCGTCTGTACTACCCCGTGTGCTGGCAAGCTTTATGTCAGCTTGATGCAGGCTATAATAATTTGAGAGATGGGAACTGGATTGAGAAAATGCTTCCATAAGATAGGGCTGTAAGCAAGCCTGCATTGGTGATTGATATGGGAAGGCCCAGTCCATTGTGGTCCCATCCCTGGGCTGATGGTCCTGTGGTTGATAAGAAAATAGGATGAACAAGCCATGAGGAGTAAGCCAGTAAGCAGCTCCCCTCCATGGCCTCTGCATGCATTCTTTTCTCCAGGTTCCTGTCCTGTTTGAGTCCTTGTCTGGACTTTCTTCACTGATACAGTAATGTGGAAGTGTAGGACAAAAAAAACCCTTTCCTCCCTGCCTTGCTCTCAGTCCTGGTGTTTTCTCACAGCAATCGTGTCCTTAGCTAAGACACCAGGCACTAGACAGACCTACACAGGTAAGGCAGGGAACTGGAGGACAGCAGAGCAATTGTAGAGGAAGATAGAAGGCGCCTGCCCTGGGGACTCCAGCAATCGGTGCCTGCGATCCCGGGCTCACTCGAGTACAGCTGCAACTTATATTTCTCAAGATCTACAGAGTTCTTTAAAATATTATCTTTCATAAAAACACCAAAGAAGTAGAGATGCAATTTTTAATTCCCATAAATAACAAACAAACTAAACAAAACTCAGGAGTCTTGGAAATGAGACATGAGCATACAAGTAACATTGACGTCATGTCTACAAGCTGTGTGTTCCGGGTACCACAATACTTAGCCCTCTTACAATGCTTTGAGTCACAGACTTGTTTGACAGCGTTAAGAGTATTTGCCCACTTCTTCATGTGCCGCTCCATTCCTCCAACATCTGCCTTATACCTTTCTGCACAAACCCGGATTCACATTTTGACCACTAGTCAAGACATGAACCCCTGATCAAAACTCAGTCAGTTAAGACTTCCACCCATGAGACAACATTGCATGTGAAAAAGTTAAAAAGAAATTTAAAAAAAAGTAAAAAAGAGAGAGTCGAAGGGAGGAAACAGAGAAAGACTGAAGCCAACAGGCTCCTTTGGAACATAAAAAAGGCTGGTTGTGGTGGTGGCTCACAGCAGTAAGATATGCTAAAGAGGTAGAGACAGGAAGATCACACATTGGAGGCCAGCCTGGACTGGAGAGGTGGCTCAGTGGTTGAGAGTACTTGTTGCTCTTGCAGAGGACCCCAGTTCAATTCCAGTACCCACACAAGCACACTCACAACTATCTGTCCAGTTCCAAGGGATCCAATACTGTCTACTGACCTCCATAGACACCAGGCAGGCATGTATGTGGTGCACAGACATACATGTGCCATGGGGGACATGTGGAGGTCAAAGAGCAACTTTCAGGAATTTGTCTTCTTCTGCCATGTAGGACCCGGAGTTCGAACTTAGGTCCTTAAGCTTGGCAGCAAGTGTCTTTGCCTACTGAGCCGTCTCATTGGCCTCCCTAACCATGTTCTTGTAAACTGATTTTATTGACTATTAGCTTTGATTATGCTAAAACAATCTTTGATATGTATAGGATAGCCTTCACATGACTGTTAAGCACGGGCTGTTACACAGAGATCTAGAAAGTTCTTCCTCTCTCGCGGCTGAAACTCTCACCTCACTGAACAGCATCTCCCCTTCCCAGCTGCTCTACTTTCTGTTTGAGTTAAGTTTACCTACTTCAGTTACCTCCTCTAAATGGGATCATGTGACAGACAGCATATATGGTGAGAAATTGCTCAGCTATAGGAAGGAAGGAACAGACATCCGTCATACACTATAACATGAGTGGAACTCAAAGACATGACTTACCAGGAATCCAGCCACAAAAAAGACAAATACCACAAATCCAGACTTTTTAAAATTGTGGGCTATTATCTAAACGTACAAGTGTACTTTCTATTTACTTATATTTTAAGTTCTGAGACACTTCTACTGACACGTGTCTGGCATGTACTTGTACCGTTATGTAATAAGCAAAAGAAACAAACAACTGCACGCTAGAATCTTCATTATCCAGTCTGAAAACAGAACATTCCTAATACCTTTGTCACCAACTGTATGTCACGTGCTGACTGCATCAGCTCTCCGGATAGCAATTTTGTTTTCATTATTGGCCTAACACGTATACGATATATACTATTGTATTCTAAATCATGTAACTAGAATCACGCTCGTTCACATTTTCTCTAGCTTATCTCTTCCATCCCACAGATTTTTAAATATTGATCCAGCATCCTGCGTGTTGCTATTGTTTATTCCTTGACACTGAATCCTTTATGCACATCCTTGACAGACTGTATCTTGTGTTGTCTCTAGTTGTGTGCCCTTATAATCTGTCACGAAGATTCCTGCACCTGTCTCCTTGCACACAACTCTAAAATTTTCTCTGATTTATGTGTCTAAAGAGTCACAGGATCTGCAGGTGTTCATCTTTACTGAAAAATACCCGTTTGTTTCCCACCGTCTTTTTACCAATATGCTCTCTCGTCTGCGGCGGCTACAGAGTCTCTCTGTGGTTCCACGCTCTTACTGTGCTTACTATTGTAAGACTAATTGGTTTTTTCAATCTAATGGGAATAAAATGATACCTTACTGTGATATTAATTTGCTTTTTCTTTGTTACTAATGAGGCTAAGCGTCGTTTTGTTTGGTTATTGGTTGTTCGTAGGTCTTCCCTGTGAGATGCCTCTAAGCCTTTTTCTATAGAGTTGAAAATCCTTTTTCTTATTGATTATAAGATTAATTTACATATTTTACATACTAACTTGTCATGTTAATGTATTACATATTTCTTGTAGTTTGTAACTTGTCTTTTCCAGTCTCTTTAGGATGCTTTTGATAATTGTTTTTCCATTTTGGTCAAATCTGAGGTTATATAATGGGTCACAGGGGGATTTGTTTTCTTTTGTTTTAGGAAATCTTCCTCAATATTTGGGTAGAGAGCTTTTGTTCAAAATGATTCAAGCCCTCTCACAATGTAATATTTGATTCATCTGGATCTTTGAATATGGTGGAGCAAAGTTATAATTCCATGCTCTATCCGTAGTCTCATTCATTGACGGTTCCTTTCTTCTTCTCATCTCTTATTTATGGCTTGTGCATGTGTGTTTGTGCGCATGTGCATGTGATTGTGCATGTGTGTGCACGTGCACATGCCTGTGGAGGCCAGAGGTTGACATCAGATATCTTCCTTGATTACTTGCTGTGGAATGTGTAAGTAGGCAAAGATGTGTTCCATTTGTTTATGCTGCATTTTTTAATTGTGGAAAACTGTGTTACATTTATTTCACCCTGACTTCCTAAGGCCCCTGACTGGTCTAATAAAAAGCTGAATGGTCAATAGCTAGGCAGGAGAGTAGTGGGTGGGACTGGTGGGCAGAGAGAATAAAAAGAAGGAGAAGTCTTGGCTCAAGAAGAATGGAAGAAAGAAGAGCATTAGGGGAAGAGGGTCATCCCCAGGGCCAGAAGCCAGGCAGCTGCCAGCCAGCCAGACGTGGAGGTAGCAGGAAAGCAAGACATACCGAAAGAAAGGTAAAAAGCCCAAGGCAAAAGGTAGATAAGAGAAGCAGGTAAATTTAAGTTAAAAGAGCTAGCCAGAAACATGTCTGAGCTAGGTCAAGCATTCCCAACTAATAAAAAATCCTTGTATTATGATTTGGGAGCTGGTTGGTGGCCCAAAAGAAAAATCCTGGTATAATTACTTTCCTATTTGTTGAGACAGGGTCTCTCAATTGAGCCTCATGTCTTCAGTTCAGCTAGTCTAACTAGAGAGTTTGCCCCTAACCTCTGTTTCCACTTCTGAGTATTAGGGTTGTAGGTGGCTCCTGCAGTTATATGAGTTCTGGGGATTCAAACAAGTCTTCACAAATACTTTTCTGATTAAGCAGTTCCTCAACCCCTGAGGATGCCTTCCGTGGCTTGTTCATGTATAGTGCCAGTTCAGTTAGAGACGATAGTTCTCCTTATCCACGGCATTGCTTTATGGGACTTCTTTTCCCAGTCAACTGTGGTTAAAAATATTAAATGGAAAGAATCCAAAAGAAACGATTTTACATTATGCTTGATTCTAAGAAGTGCGCTGTCCTAATCCATCCACTCAGAAAGTGACTCTTCCTTGCTGTGGGAACTCCTTCAGCCAATAGCCTTTAAGATGCTGGCCCACTTTGGGTGTGGCCATTTGTACTCTATACACACGGATGTAAAAACGTGCATGGCCCTTTGGCTGCTGGATTCGGTTCCTGTTCCCCATAGATCAGCAGAGAACTGCTGGTCTGTGAGTCTACCCCTAAATGAAGAGACCTTTATTATACTCCATTCTGAGCTAGTGTGGGACTATTTTGTTATAATCTACAACAGACTGGCATCCAATGTGGGGCTTCCTCTTCTCTAGCATACCTACCTAGATAACTGGTTTGACTCTTGCTTAGGAGCCAGATCACCATGTCATGGTGCTGATGTTTGAGCAGCCCTGATGCAGTGATCAAATGCTGTCACTGGACCCACTCTGGTCAGGCACCTCACTTCCTTTCCTCACATAGACATCATATAGTCTCACGTTATTCCAAAAAGAGAGATGAGTGCGACCCAATACTGTTCTTCTGACAGATCATAGTTATATATCTTTTGTTAGAGCATATTATAATTATTCTGGTTACAGACCATAGTGATACATCTTTTGCTATAGCATGTTATAATTGTGCTAGTTTATTAATAGCTTGATTTTTGCTTTGTTTGCAATAGGATCTCATGTAGCCCTGAATAGTCCAGTACTTGCTGCACAGTTTAAACTCCTGAACTCATAATCCTCCTCCTGCCTCGGCCTCCTGAGTGCTGGGTTACAGGCATGTGCTACCCCATCTGGCCATATTACTAGTTATCTTTGTTAATATCATACTGCATCTAGCTTAAAAATTGAACATTATCATAAATATGAATGACTAGAAGAAAAATGATATGCAAAGGGGTTATTATTATCTCCAATGCACTGAGGGTCATAGGACACGTTCTCTAGGGATAAGAGGAGACTATGACTTCACGGTTTCCTATTTGAATAGATTAATTTCCATGATCAGGTCTATTCCATTGAACTGTCTGCCTGCCCCAACATCTTGCTGTGTTGAATAGTTTTATAATAAATGTTTGTATCCGGTACCACAAGCAACCCCTTTCTGACTCTTCCTAAAGCATAGAAGGACATACATTCTTCTGACAATGGATGTAGGACTGCAGGATTTCCTTTCGAAATTCCATTTGTTTGTTTAGATTTATTACTGTCTGTGTGTGTGTAAAACTTTTGAGATAATTTGAAGGTAATTTTAATGCTATTGAATTCACAAATATGTTAATTTTTATTACCCAGTCCTGATTAACTAAAACACACATTGCAAACATATAAATATCTATTCTTTCCATATGTCAGCGCCCATTCATAATGGTTGTGGAAATGGGGAGAAGAGATTCCTCTTAAATTGCAGTCAGTAAGTGTTTTCTTACAGTGAACTTCAGCCAAAGTCACAGCAAATAGTAATTAACAACAATCTTCTTGTTAACTCAGAAGGAGACACCTTTAAAGTGATGTTTTGTTAAAATTTCTGAGTTAAAATATAGAAAAACAGAACTATACCAATATTGAAACATTAAGTTTTTCCCTTTAAATAAATAACCCTTTTATTAATCGTAATTCCAAACTGGTGTGGGATTGTTTTGCAACTTGCTCCTTTAACCAGCACCACAGTATCTTTTAGGTCATAATCGTATCAGCTTTTATGTTAGCGAACTTGTAGCTTTAAACATCTCCATTTCACTTGGTGACAAAGGTTTGAAGCAAGACAAAGCCAATTTCTCTAAAAGTCTCTAGTGGGGACAGATCATTACATAATCTGATGACAACGAAATCATTTATGAGAGGCAATGATGAAATAGCAAGACTCCAGCTAAGGTCCAGGCCTTTTAGGAACCTGCAGGTGACCATTGCGCTGAGCCTCTCTCAGCTGAGCTCCCCACATCCAATATGAGTAGTAGCAATAACAGTAATCCAAATGGTGATTCAAAGGAGAGAAGCAAATCTCTTGGAGAAAAACAACTTGCGTAATGAATTTCATGTCGTTACCCAAGGATCGTGTCAGAATGATTGATACAGTCTTTTGTGCTTTCATAGTTGATAATAAAAACTGTTAATCTCAGAGGATATAGTATTAAAGAAAATACCACTCACATAAAGAAGACTATTTCCTGGAACTCCTTAAGCCCGTTGTTATTGATGACCTTCTCTTATACATGACAGGAAGCTAAAGACCAGCAAATAAGAATTAAATGTCTGCCCCATCCTCCTGGATTTCACGCTGTTCACTGCCTGGCTCCCCTGTCTCACTGGGAAAGAGTGTCTCTCCTCCTGCCAAGATCTGTACCCTCGATCCTTCATTTCTTTTCAGACAGTTTGCTACATCATTAATCCTCATTTGATCAGGATCATCCCACCCAGCTCTACTGACTCTCCCTTGAGCATCTAAGTAAGCTCAGAGAGCCCCATCTGCAGCAACACCAAGCAGAGAAAAACACGGTTCCCTTTGCTCTTATGTCTGCGTCTGCGAATAGCGCTCTTTCTGCCTGCTTCCTCCATGGACAAGCTTCTTGATGGAAGTCGGTTCCATTCATGTTATACACTTGATCCTGCCAACCATGGACTCCTGCTGTGTGGGAGGGATCCTCCCTTCATACTGTGACTGCATCCTTCAAGGAAGACGTCACTTCAGCTGCCTCCTTAACACCCTTGGAACCATTCAACAGGGTAGCTAGTGACTGAGAAAGAAGTGGCTGAGAAAATCCTCCCCTCCCCCTCATGGGTTGTTTCAGTCAGGAAGCAGAGAAGGGCTTTTAGATCTCGAGTTCCAGGATTTAATGAGAAATTCAACTTTGTAATCTTGAAATTTTCTGACTTGCAAATTTTGAGGATTTTTTTTTCTTCTGTTTCAATTTTACAGATTTTTGAAGTAACTGTAACCTAGTGAGTTAATTGTCTTTGTAAGAAAATCGGTGTAGAACTGGATCACTTGGCTCTTTTTCATTGCATTCCCGGTTCAAATCTCTTAGTAGCCAGCATTCTCTTAGATCTCCATTTGGGCTCAACACACTCAAGCACAATCTTCTTTGTATTCTGCCCTCCTTAGACTCGCGATGCCATCTTCCCCGGGTGGACAGAGAATCGTGGCCCTCCTTGCACTGTCTCTCTTTGTGGGGCTGGTGCTTCACACGTTTCTAGCGGGAAGTCGGTTGAGTTTAAGGAATGTTCCCTGTGTTTGCAGAAGCACTTTCAGTACAAAACTCAATTCTTCCACTTTTAAAAGGGAAAGAGGTAAATAAGAATCAAGTGTCCATCTGAGGCCTTTGGTTCACTCTTAATAGATTCAGTAGAAGTACTCAAGGCACAGGGAAGTTTTCTCCTACTCCAAGTTAGGCAGCTGTATTGTTAAGTATGTTTTTGTAATAGATTGCTTGGCCCTTTTTTTCTCCTTTGTATTTGTCTACCAATAGCTTTCATCTTCTGTGCTGTTCTTTCCATTTGTGCCCCAGACTTAGACAATCTCTGGGTGCCTGGCATGAAGCTTGAGGAAGTAGAAACTGTTACCACAGCAACTTCATCTGTCTTGAACAGCAAGTGAGTGAGTGGCTCTACCAATACAGTTTTTTGTTCATGGCTCTAAAGGTGAGAGGCCCAAGATATCCAGGTTCCGGGGGATAGGTTTTACCTACAGCCTGTAGGTACCTGGCCTCCCCACTGTGGTGTGGCCATCATATCCTCTGGATGTTGAGGGAGTTGCACTCTCTGCTTTTTTATATATAAGGATAGCAATCAATCCAAATGCAAAAGTCATGGGCCCCAATGTCGTCACACTGGAGATTATGTTTGGTCATCTGCCGTCTCTGGGATGGGGAACTATGAACCCTCGGCCTATAGTACTCCACCTCTTAACAAGAAAACAGTAACCAGGTCTTCAGATTGCCAGTTGCCAGGCATGCCACAGGCATTAATGATGCTCCCACGTGGGGAATGGCAGGGCACTGACTGCCAAGAACCCACAAAAGCCCTGTCCTTTGACAATACTGGGCTCAGGGTTGAGGTCTAGGATCTTGAGGTCCATTACATTTTATTGGAGACTAGCAGTCAAATCCAGGAGGGACCTTCATTCTTCAGCATAGAAATCTTCTCTAAGACCTGAGTATCACTCAGTTAGCAGCATGCTTAGCAGGTCAGCCTCTAGCCCCAGACAAGACTCTGAGGAGTGTCTACAGGAAAAGGGACAAAAAAGAAGAAATCTCTCTTTCTAGATAAATGGGCTCATTATTACTCAGCTCTATTTTCTACAGCCTTGCAGGTTACCTTTCTATGGAAACTAGCAAGGGGCCTTTTCCATCCACCTTCCCCTAATACTTCTCTTAATTTCTTTTAATACCTTACTTCATGTTCCTCTATGTCTATGAAGCTTCTACCAGTGCTTGGCCCTAAAATCAATGCAACATATTTATATTCATCTAAAAAATATTATAAAGTTTCTCTCTGTCAGGTGCCATTCAGTGTTCTAGTTAACAGGGCATGGCAGGGAGAGCCCTTATTCCCAGCACCCAGGAGTCAGAGGCAGGCAGATCTCAGGGAGCTCGAGGCCAGGTCTACAAGTGAGTTTCAGGGAAGTCAGGACTATATAAGGAGACACTGTCTCAACCCCTGCCCCCCATGTACAAAAACCCACTCAGAAGCATAAACAATCACCATCAATTATGCTCATGATTCTCTGGGTGAGAAACTTCGATAATGTACTCATGGTAGCATAGCTGATATCTTTTTCACGGTACTGGATCTCAGCTGATAAGCTTTGAACAGGGTCTGGAGAGATGGCTCAGCAGTTAAGATCACTGAGTGCTCCCCCAGAGTACTGGGGTTCAGTTCCCAGTAGGCACATGGCAGCTCAAACTCCAATTCCAGGGGACCTGATGTTTTCCTCTGGCTCTTTGGGCACCAACACGGAAGTGGTACACAGACATACTTGCAGGTGGAATATCCATACAGATAAAATAAAAATTAAAATAAGAAGTTTTGAGCATTGGAGCTGAGGATATGATTCAAGTCACCTGGATCCTTCGTCAGTCGCTCTTGGTACATTTGTGGGCTGTTTGGGAGCTGGTCTTGGCCGGGAGTGTCTGCAGCATGGAGACCTCTGTGAGGTGAGGCTTCTCCATGGTAGCTCCTCCAAGAACAAATATCCCAGCAAGCAAGTTGTGTGGCATCTCATGTCCTAGAGTCAGAGGCCATTTTATGTCACTTCTGCTGAGCTCTAGTGACAAAGCTTTCAAAACCTGCCCACATTCGAGGAGAAAGCCAGAGTTCCACCCTCATTGAGAACGGATCAAGGAGTGTGAGGCCCACACAATGTCTTGTCACCAAGTCTGCCATACTGAGGATGGAAGCCTCCAGAACTTTCTTTACTTTAGCAGCACATCCTTCTGTCTTGATTCCCAATGTCTATTTAAAGTAGATTCCGCTCTGCAGAGTGGTGGGAGACGCTGGTTTGGAATTTCACGTGAACAATGAGTATCATCCCGTGCTTAGGGAAACAGATCAAATAAGAAGAAGCCGCTGAAATTACATCTTGACTCAACATTAACCTCAATAAAAATGATCTATTACTTGGGGAACAATTGTATTTAACCTTACGAAGTAAGATCAACGCAATTAAAATGGCGAGTCTCTGGAGACCGCCGCAGGACTTGCGTGCGCTCCTTTCATGTGCCTGCACTTGAGGGTCTGGTGCAGAGCAACACTCTCAACGCACTGTCTGCAATCTGGACCAGACAAATCTGATTGCCAGGATCCACTGTTTTTTTCTCAAACCAAGAATCAGTATGCCAATGCCCAGCATAGACCATTCTAGGTCTGCGTGCCTCCATTGGATGAAAAAGACCACAGAACTTTCTTCTCTTAAATTGTGTTTAGGACTTTGGAATCAGGAAGAAAAAAAAAAAAACCAGCCGGGCGGTGGTGGCGCACGCCTTTAATCCCAGCACTCGGGAGGCAGAGACAGGCGGATCTCTGTGAGTTCGAGACCAGCCTGGTCTACAGAGCTAGTCCCAGGACAGGCTCCAAAGCCACAGAGAAACCCTGTCTTGAAAAAAACCAAAAAAAGAAAAAAGAAAAAACACTGCGGTTAAGAATTTTAATTGTAGCCGGGCGATGGTGGCGCACGCCTTTAATCCCAGCACTCGGGAGGCAGGGGCAGGCGGATCTCTGTGAGTTCGAGATCAGCCTGGTCTACAGAGCTAGTTCCAGGACAGGCTCCAAAGCCACAGAGAAACCCTGTCTCGAAAAACTAAAAAAAAAAAAAAAAAAGAATTTTAATTGTAATTTTACTATGTACATATTTTTACCATTTTTAGCAAATATATCTAGTACTTATCTTTTTAAAATTTCATTTCAGGGAGAATTTCCAATGTTTTCTTTGTAGAATATTAGAAAATATGGCTGTCTCATAGCACATTGCAGCCTCTGTAAACTATACCTGGAGCCTGCTTTATTTTTGTAAAGGAAGAAAAATTGAAAAGCCATATGCAGATCTAAAATCACTCTCACTAAGCTGCAGCCGGTGAGTTAAACAATGAGATTCTTAAGACAAACAGTCTCAGTTCGGTTTTGTTGCTGCTTTTATTTGTTTTGGTTTTTGCTCCTTCAAACTTAGAAATTTTAGCAGTGGAACTGACAATGGATTGTGCGGTAGATAGAGACTGGGAAGAGGCAAACAATTTTGGAGTTAGCATCATAAGCACAAATATTGATGAAATGTTATTATCTGTTCTATGAAATTTGGTTTTTAATAGATTACAAATCTAATAATTTAATTCCTCTAGCCCTACTGGTATGTCTTCTGTGCAGTTCCTGAATGAGTTTATCTGATTATACCTCAGATATACAGATAATTCTGGATTTTAGAAACAAGGGGAATCGAGTTTTCCAGCATATTCACACAGTCGGATTCAAAATTTAAAACCTGGCTGCCCCCGCCCACACACACACACACAAAAACAAAAACCAACAACAAAGCCAAGAATAAAAAGAGGATTTCCAGGGCATGTGTGTGTGGGCTGGAAAATGACTGAACTCATGAGTGGTTCCAGAGAAGCTCTCATCAGGCTGGGAAAGAGTTCCTGCTCCAGGGCCCAGGGGAGCCATTTCTAATTAATCACCTTCTCCTGCCAGGTCCCTGGCATCCTCCAGTGCAGAACTCCACGCAGCTTCTGCTCACTGTTTGGCACTGGCGTGCCGAGGAAACCTATCTGCTGTCTCCAGTGAGATGGCCCTAGTGAGCCAACCCTGAAAATGAAGCCTGGGTACAACTAATGTGATTTTTTTTTCCCTCCACAAGATGTGCAGTAAATAGGAATTTCAAAGCCAAACTGCCCTGGTGCTCAGCCCTGATGCAGACTCCTGAGAAAATTCCAGCAGGCTCCCAGAGGCTTTGCTGAGCAGGGGTGAGGGACTGGGTGACTGAATCTCAACCACTGGACATTCAAGATTTTTACATCCATCAGATAGGGATTGTAGTAACTGTTTCTCAGGGTTGTTATAAAGACTAACAGATAGATTATGTAAAATACTTTTAAAGAGGCCACAGCTCACTTTTGGGCCCAGATCCCACTCACATGACTTTTAGAGAGGCAGCTCCAAAAGGCAGAGGTTGTAGGTTATTAGAAAAGTTGGAAAGCCAAAAAAATAAAAATAAAATAAAAATCACTTGCTGCAAACTGTGAACCCCCATTGACAAAGCAAAAGCAACCAACATAGAACAAGCCAGTCATCCAACAAGGGACAGGTTAAAACAACACCAAAGAAATCTGGCATGGTGACACTCACGCCTGAAATCCAAGCACTCAAGATGCAGAGGTAGGAGAATTGTTGAAGGTTCAGGGTCAGAATGGTCTATATAATGACCAGCCTGGGCTACAGTATAAGACCTGTCTCGGAAAAAAGTTATTCATTTTTAAAAGCTAACACCAAGTGCAGGGACAGATCCTAGTATTCACCCTGGCACGTATCAGCACCTCCTTCCAGAGGACAGAGCCTCTCAGCTCACAGCAGGTGCTCATCAGGAGACCATTAGAGGAAAGAGCATCAGACTGGTCCAGGGAAGGAAAGCAGTGGACACACAATCAGCCTTCAGGAATTAGCTTTACTAGGAGAAAGGGCCTTGAGGTGGGAGGCCATAGAAAGGAAACAGTACATCGTGTTAAAAACAATATAATATATACGGTGCACTCCTTTAATCCCAGTCCTAGAGAGGAGTATAAAACGGAGGAGACAGGTCTCAGACTCAGTCTCATTCTGAGGATGCAGAGAGGCACGAGGTAGGATTGCCATTTTGATCTGAGGTAGAGGTAAGAGCCAGTGGCTGGCTGCTTTGCTTCTCTGATCTTCAGGTTAAACCCCAATATCTGTCTCTGGGTTTTTATTATTTGTGCTACGACAATAGCTAGATAGTGTTGGTGCACGCCTTTAACCCCAGCACTTGGCAGGCAGCTGCAGGTGAATCTCTGTGAGTTCAAGGTCAGCCTGGTCTACAAAGCAAGTTCCAAGACAGGCTCCAAAGCTACACAGAGAGATACTATCTCAAAACAAACAAACAAGAAAAGAAACCAAATCAAAACAAAAATAATATAAGACCTTAAAAGAAAAGACAAGACATGCTTCTTTTGGGTTGTAGTTTGAATGAGAATGGCCCCCACAGGCTAGTATATTTGAATGCTTAGTCACCAGGGAGTGGAACTATTTGATAGGATTAGAAGGATTAGGAGGTGTGGTCTTGTTGGAGGAAGTGTGTTACTGGCTGTGCTTTTTTCAAATTCAAAAGCCCATACTAGCCCATCTCTATCTGTGTGTGCCTACAGAGCAGGGTGAAACTCTCAGCTACAGCTCGGGTCCCATTCCTGCCTGTCTGCTGCCAAGCTCCCCACTGTGATGAGCAGGGACTCACCCTTCGAAACACAAAGCAAGCCTTAAATGTTTCCTTTCATAAGTTACCTTGGTTATTGTGTCTCTTCATAGCGAAAGAGTAGTAAAGAATACACCATGTGATTTAGTGTGAGTAAGTCTAGTGGCAAAGAAAACAGAGGAGGCAGATACTGGAAAGTAGCATATATTAGGATCTGTTAAAACCAACACCGGGCAGCTTCTTAAGTCTCTATCCGTGCAAGCGGAAGGGATGGGGGGGTCAGGGTGGGGATATGGGTTGATTTCTTCAGGCTGTGAGATTTGGTCTGTTACAGTGATCAGTCTTAAAGGGATAAATCTGTGGTCTAACAGAGAGAAGGGGTTGTTGGAGGCAGCCAGAGCCCAAGACTTCCACTCTGCACAGATAAAGCTGCGTACCAAGTAGCATAGAGGCCCCATAACGTTTTCTTTATTTTTGTGGTGAACTTTGGCTCATGACAGATCCTGGATAGTTGAAGATAAGTAGTTGAAGGGTTAATGACCTAAATGCCTCATGTGGAGTGAGAAACTTCAGACCAGAAAGTTGAAAAAGTGACACCTGTGAACTGTTAGGATCCAGGCAACTGCTGAGAAGAGCAACAAACCGACAGAGGTTGAGCACTGTGAGACTGCAGGGAACTGATCGGCAGGTGGAATCCTTCAGCCCAGCCCTCTTCTGCCCGCCCAAGTCCCCTGGGCCATATCTACCCAATCTCTAGTCCCTCAAAGATTCTGCTATCCTTCAAGGACTCTCTCCTTCTGGAAAGCCCAGTTTAGTCTTTTACTTCCATACGGGTGTGATCAATCCCAGTAGAAGAATAGTCACATAAAATCTGTGTTTTGTGTACATTAAAGAAATAAAATACAATGTAGACAGGATATTGGAGCTACATACATAAATATTGTGTGTAGTGAAGACAGAAGCTGGATAAGAACTAAAGGGTAAAGAGAAAGTAGGAAGGAGAAGGAAAATGATGAAGGACGAGAGAATATGTAGGTGTCTTCTCATTCCAGAGCCCAGACAAGCACAAGAAATGTGAGCAGGAAGGTCTGTTCAGAGGATTCAGCGAGGTCATTCTCAACCAGACCACCTAATTGGTCCATTCAATCGCTTGATCCCTCTAATTAAGAAACGATTCACTCTTCACAATTTAGTCCCTTTGATATTTAATTAGTGCTTCCAATCTGGAAAGGGTGAGTGCTATCAATCAAATTGGAATCGCAGCCATGTGGATTTCCATGACAACAGCACACAGGTGGGTCCTCCCATAGACGGTCCACTCCAACTCTCTAACCCTTAATCGAGCAGGACTCTCTTTTCAGCTAAGGTTTGCTAACTGCTGCCCACCATGCATCATGTCGCTCAGAAGCCACCAAGCAGGGCATCCTTGTTTTAAGGTACATGGGGAGGAGGGTATAATGTTGAGGTGGGGGAATCACATAGTCTCCTTTGCCCATTTCCATGGTTCTAGAGGAACACTCCTAAAACGTAAGATAGGTTTGTATAGAAAAGCATAGCACATTTTTTTTCATTCAAAGCGTTATGTGAAATAGAAGTCTTTGGGAATGTCACAACGGCTCGGGGAGAACTGCACAGTCTGAGCCACTCACGTCATTGGCCAGTGACGGGCCAGTGGACGAGACTGAACAGAGCAGGAAGATTGCTAGTGATGCAGATGCTACCACTTGGCCAGTGTGAGGCATTGTCTTAGATAGGGTTTCTATTGCTGAAGAGACAGCATGACCACACCAGTGCTTAGAAAGGAAGACATTTATTTAGGGCTTACAGTTCAGAGGTTTAGTCTCTTATTGTCATGGCGGGAAACATGGTGGCATGCAGGCAGACATGGAGCTAGGGAGGTAGCTGAGAGTTCTACATCTGGATCAGCAGGCAGCAGGGAGAGAGAGCCACTGGGCCTGGCTTGAGCATTTGAAACCTCAAAGCCCCAGTGACACACTTCCTCTAACAAGGCCACACCTACTCCAACCAGGCCACCCCTCCTAATCCTGTCAAATCATGCCACTCCCTATAAACCTAGAGGGGCCGTTTTCATTCAGCCACAACAGGCATTATCCACATGCTTGTGTCTGTGTAATGCTGTCAGTCACATACAAGTGCAGCAAATGTGTGCAGGATAGCACATGACCCTTCCTAACAGAGGGCCATACTCGTGCTTTATGTATGTAACACACAGCACTCACCTAAAGTATGTCATAGAAATCAGAATTCAGCTTCCTCCAGCTGGGTGACAGAAGCTAGACTCCTTCTCCCCAAAACCAGCCATAAAACGAGAAAGGTCAATCTTTCCCTTCTCTCTTTCCAGAGAGACCCTCATTGGGGGGATTTGGCTCACAGCTTCCCCAGAGGCCAAATGTGTGTATATATATATGTGAGGTGTGGTGTGTCTGTGTGTGTTTGTGGGCATGATTGGTGTATTTACATGTTTTTATGTATGAGTGCATGTGTTTGTAGCTTCAAGTGTGGAGGCCTGAGGTCATGCCAGGTACTTTCTTTAATAGTATTCCACCTAATTTTCCTATGTATGTATTGTGTATGTATGTATGTGTATGATGTATATATGTGTGCATGTATGTATGTGTGTATAATTTATGTATGTATGTATGATGTATGCATGTATGTGCAGGAAGTAGAAAGGTCTGCAGGTTGGGCCTGTAGGAGAAACACAAGCTCAGCTCAGAGGTGAACTGCTTAATTCCTGGTTGTTGACGTCTTGAGCCCTGTAGTAACTGCTAAGGTAAGCTGCAGCCAGAATATGCAAAGAACGGCTTCGATGAATTACTTAGAATAATAATTTGAATCCATTAGCCCTGAAATGAGATGAATAAATTTAACATTGTGCCAAAAGATGTACTGGGGAGAAATACGACGACAAATTACATGGTTATGAAATTATGCTATCAGATAAACAAGCTCGGTTCAGATGTTCTGCTTCAGAAAAACATACAAAACTAATAAAATGCAGAACATAAGCAGCAGTGTTGGAGTTTCTCAAGAAGTCATCCCACAAAGGAGATGTGCATCTCCACCGTGGCACCCAAAGGCTCTGTGCAGAAAGGAAGACTTCCGTCCCGTGGCTCCGATGCCTGGACAACATAGAAAAGCCAGGCTTCTTATACACTGACGTTTACGCTGAAGCAAATCCCAAACTTTAATCTCTGCAACAATTGGCTTTAGTGCAGTCGACCGATAGGCACCATTGGTATGAATTTAAACAAAATTAAACTGAGCCATGAAACTTAATAAAACCTTGAATTTCTAGACCATTCTGCTGAAGGTAACCCCTTTTCCTCCAGTGTGCCCAAAGCCCGATATAATATGCAGGCTAAATCGTAAGGTTTACCAATGGCATTCCACTTTTTCTCCCAGTAATTTTGACTAGCATTTTCTTGTCACAGTAATCTTCAGTAATTACATTCTGATTTCCATATAAGGTCCTTCCCGTGTTTTGCAGACTTTAATTAAACTCTGCAGTCCTCCAGCAGGGAGGGGGCCGGCTTTACAGCCAGGAGTCCTCTGCATGCTGTGCTGTGGTTGGAATGGCATTTGTTCCTGTCACTCAGAGTCAGCACGTAGAGCTTTACCCTGTGGGTGGAGACGGTGTGCTGACTCTGTCAGAATTACAAACCACACCACGATGCTCCCACTTGCCTTAAGGAAGGTGGGGTGTCCTTTCCTGTGAATTAATTGCTCTTTTACAGAGGAAGCAAAGATACTTTTAAGTTTAACTCTGCATAACTGATGTGAGTTTTATTACAATAACATTTTGGAATCCATTTGAATTCAATGTTCTGTCTAGCCTCTACAAAAATATTGCTTCAGTAACAGCTTTAAGTTCTCCGTAGCTAAGGCACTTGAAAATGAGAAATTATCATAGATGCAAGGATTAGAGAGGAGCTCGCTTCTACACACACATGGACCATACCCTACCTTTTAAATGTAAAAATAAAGCTTCAGCTAAAGACCACAGGGAAGAAGAGGAATGGAGAAGACAGGGAACCAGACAGACCAAAGCGTTTAACAAATAAACCCTTGTTCTATGAAGTCAGCTAAAAATTTGCAAGGAATCTTTTTAAACAATCTTCTTTCACTCGTTAACCTATAAATTATTACATTTCTGGGTCATCAGCATGGCTGCCTATACAGCATTCTGACAGGAGAGCTGGTATTCCCAGGTCACCAGTTTGGACAGCTGATGTTGGCAATTAATATATGTCCAGAACTCTGGCCCTGCCCGTGAAGCTCAAGTGGGGGCACCGTGGACGATTTCTTGGTTCCCAACCCTGATTGTGCCCGGTAACCGTTTGTGGAATACTGATGCAGTTGAGCATTGAACATTGGTGCAAATTCTTCATAAGGCTTAGAGGAAGGGATCACTTGAAGTCAGTTCAAAGCCATCCTGGGGAACAGGGAGGTACTGACACCTTGAAACAAAGAAACGAATAAATAAATGTCTTTGGGGATGAGGAGTTTATGAGAATGTCAAGTATCCCTGGGTGATATTCATAGCCTCTTTGGGGGCAACTGTGTAGCTTCTCTGGAGTCAAAGTCAGCCTTCCTGACCAAATAATGTCTATGGGACTACCGATTCTAAGCCATGTCCGAAGTCCAAACCCAAAAGGTGCTCACACTACCCAGAGGGTGCTCATACTGCCTGTATCCCATTGATGACTGCCATCTTTGTCACGTAGTAAGGAGCTGAATCCTGGCTGGAAACGTTTGCCAGAAATGGGCAGGGATCAGCCTAGCCAGCTCCCAAGCTCAAGGCCAAGGGTGTTCTGTGGGAGTGTTGGCCTTGACTCCTGCCCAGTTCATTCCAGTTGTCACATCCAGTGATGGTATTACAGGCTTGGCCCTGAGAGGCCAGGCTCAGTTCAAGACATATTGAAGAGGGGAATCAGTGCAGCTAGTTTCAAGAAGCAGAAGCCTGATATATATACACATAGAAATATAGGCCAAGTGGATCAGGAAATCCACTCTGCAAAAATAGCTTGCAGAAATATTATAAAACAGGCCAGCTGGGAATTTCCCCAAAGGTGGAACCTAGGTTAGCATTTAGCAAAGGAAGACATTTCATTTTTCATTCCTATCCCCTAGCTAAATCTTGTGAAGGGACAGAGTTTCCACACGGATTTAAGAGAGGAAGAGAGCCAATATTAACAACTGGTTTGGGAAGGGGTAAGGTTGTACTTCAGCCAGCTTTGATATCCTGATTTTTTAGGTAGCGCCACAGAAACTACATTAAGTACATATTGAATCACAATGAAAAAATAAATAAAAACACTTCTTTTGTTCCTGTTCCTTTTGAATCCTTCTGATTATATCAAGATAACTATCTCAGTTTGTTGTAGGTCTTAGCCATCTTTCTGGAATGTGACAATATCTCCTTTTAATAAAGAATGAGGAGAGCTATCACAGCAGATAGAATTTAAAGATAAAGTTTAGCTTTCACTTGTATTTATTTATGTGGTGTCTTTTATTCATGGCTAATGTCCTTCAAACTGCATTAGTGATTTAAGGCTTCCTTATAAATTACATACGCTTAAGAAAATAAGATCAGTTGGGTGGTGGCAGCATACACTTGTAATTCCAGTACTTGGGTGGCAGAGGCAGGCAGATCTCTGTGAGTTTGAGGGCAGCCTGGTCTACAGAGTGAGTTCTAAGACAGCCAAGGCTACACAGAGAAACCCTGTCTCAAAGAAACCAAAAAAGAAGGAAAATATGGTGTGATGTAAAGAGATAATACAGCAGGAAGTACACACATACAGCACATGTTCTAAAGGGGAGGGAGGTACTACTTGGCTTAAAAACGTATCCAACTTTAAAAGGTGAGCATGTTTTCTCAGAAAGACCATGTTGCCAGCATCTTCTTAAGGAATCTATCAGAAGAACTACGTCTAATTTTTAAAATTATTAAGTAGTGAACATTTTGTTTTAAAAGAAAGTGACCTCCAATTCCTAGACTTCAAGCAATGCTCGTGCCTCGGCCTCACAGTCAACAGGCATGAGAGGCATGTACATTGTGGTTCCTGTGAGCAATCAGTGTGTGCATTTCAGTGCTTGGATCAAACCCAGCAGCCCAGGCCTACTAGCCAAGTTCTCTGCTAATGAGTAACGCCCCAACCTCAAATAACCTGTATTTTAAATCTAAATGCCCTTTCTGCATCTCATGATCAACTTTGCTTTCTGGGAGTGAGTGGGTTTTAGTCATCGTGTTTCTTTGTCACTAAATAGGTTAGTGTATTTCTTAGTAGCAAATTTTCTCTTCTACAAGTGCAGCATGATGATTCAGTGCAAGAAGCTCATCATCAACACAAATCTGTTATCTAATCTACAGTCGATGGCAGCCTCAACAATTTTCTCAACAATGTCCTTTCCAGCATCTCTTTTCCAGTCGAGGATGCAGTCGATGATCACACATTGGAGCTAATGGTGACGTCATTTCAACCTGAACAAACTCTGGGTTTCTTTACTTTGATACTTTGGAGATCTCACACAGTTGTGTTGAAAAATATCCATCTACTTGAATTTGTCTGATTTCCCCCACGATTCATGGGTCCTCACATGGCTGCAAGTATATGAACATCAGAGATATTTCTTCATGATGTTTAAAAGTAGGACCTAGCTCTCCATTTAACTATTTCACAATGCAACATAAATATTTTAAATTGCAATGACAACTTCAGACATGTATTGTTTTTCCTTTTCTGGATGATTCCCTTAAAATGTGAATACCAGGAATAGATCAGTAGATGTGCACTTCATTGAACGTATGTGATATAAACTCCCTAGTCAGTTTCCAAAGGGGCTGTGCCTTTGACCAGCAAGAGCTGAGAGCCAGGTTCATACCCTACAAATTTCAGGACTGATGCTTACATTTTTCTCAACCATTTAATGATCACTTTAAAAAGTCCACTTTGAGGGGACTGGAGAGATGGCTCAAAGGTTAAGAGCTTTGACTGCTGTTCCAGAAGTCCTGAGTTCAATTCCCAGCAACCACTTAGTGGCTCACACCGTCTGTAATGAGAGATCTGGAGCCCTCTTCTGGTGTGTAGGCAGAACATTGTATACATAATAAATAAATCAATCTTGAAAAATTCCACTTTGAGGGAATTTTAATTTGTCTTCTTAATATTTTCGGGTAAGAGTGAAATTTTCCCCTGTGGGTTCCAGCAGCGGCCTACTGTTTTGACTTCATGCTATTTTGATTTCTGTCTGTTGATGTGGCCTATGTTCTCAGAGTAAGTCTGGCCTGGTGAGAGCCCCAGGTCTGTTCCCTGATGGGTGTGTAGGAACTTGATCCCCACCCCAGCATTTTCTTTTGCCTTATTCTCCAGAGATATTGTTTGCAGTCCGCTGATAAAGACATTCTTTCTTGCTGCTGGGACTTCGGTACTTCGGGGGGAGGGGCGGGGAGTAATTTCTTCTTTATTCTTCCCATGTATAGCTAAGATAGGTCCCTATAACAAAGGCAGATTAATATAAGAGAAGCAAACACAAGTGTATGGACGTGGGTTCCTCATACATGCCCGGGATGTGTAATTCTCAAAAAAGCGGCTGTAGATGCAGGCTCATGCTGCGTCTCCATGGAGGACAGCGCAGTTTTAGAGACACAAGAAGAGAAGAATAGGATGGCAGCTGAGGAAAGGCGGGAAAGTGGACTTTGCTGTATATGCTCCTCAAACGCTGCTTCTGTGTAAACAAGGGCCCGAAACTGTCTTTGGTGACCAATCTTCATCCGTCCTGCCCAAAAGACGAGGGGTGACACCTCTGCTTCTGGAACGGTGTATTCTGCTTTTAGGATAAAGAGGAGGGTGCAGGAAACTGTTCTGGTATCTGAGTCTCAGTTGCCTGTAGCTCAAAATAACCTCGGTGTTAAACGAGATGCTTTCAAGTGGCAGGCTCAAGCCTTCCAGCACAAACGTGCCGTCTCTCCCAGTTCTCCTCCTAATATCTCTTGCATCCAAACTTATGGTGCCAGCTTAGATGCCACCCACTCTTCCCATAATTCCCACCTCTCTCCCATTCAAAAGACTAAGAGACACCCTCTCTACCCACCCCTGCAGCCATAAACATAAAAACATAAACATACAAAGTTCAGAGAGGGATAAACAAGGGTCAGTTTATCCCTCTCTGAACTCCTCCTCCATCGCTTGGCACAGGGCTCGATAGATTTGGTGTCTTAAGAAGCACGAAACATATTTAGTCGCTAGGGAACAAATCAAGGCATTCTCTTGTTTTTATTGCCCTTCGTTTGTTTTCTCTTGCAGGCAAAATTCACATCACGGCTATGAGCTCCCTCTTTATTGTCTGTGCAAGGTTACTTTTTCATCAGTAAAGAAGGTTTGGAGCCAGGAGCTAACCACTCACTGACTGTGGAATAGAGTCAAGGGAGGAAATTGGAGTCAAAGGAATAAGAGATGATTGGAGAGTTTGTTTTTTTAAAAATGTAGAGCTCTGGAAATCTGCTGCTATGCATTTGCTCATCTGCTAGAAAACACTGTAGATGAGAATGTTACTATCCAACATAAAGTTATTAAGCCCACATGGCTCCTTATATTAAGTTAAAAGTTCAGTTTCTGAGTCATCCTAGCTACATTTTGAGTGTCTGTTTGCCATATGTATCTAGTGACTAATAATAGAAAAAAAGCAAGACTATAGCATTTGTCCATCATTGTGGAAAGGTATTGGGTAGCACTAGTTTAGAACTCAAAGTTTCACCATGTTTAACATCTTCCTGAAGAAATTTACATTAAAACATTAGAAGCCCAATTCTACTAATATTCTCTAGGTGCCTGTTATATTTGGGAATGAAATTGTAACCTCATAGCAATGGCCAGTAGATTTGTCTGACCTTAACAATGTCAGCCAAATCTACTGGCCATTTGGTTTCCAAACTCATACCTGGAACTAGCAATTTAACAATGGGAAGGGTTATTTGATTTGTTTTTTTTTTGTTTTTGTTTTTGTTTTTCGAGACAGGGTTTCTCTGTGGCTTTGGAGCCTGTCCTGGAACTAGCTCTGTAGACCAGGCTGGTCTTGAACTCACAGAGATCCGCCTGCCTCTGCCTCCCGAGTGCTGGGATTAAAGGTGTGCGCCACCATCGCCCGGAGGGAAGGGTTATTTGAATACACAGTTGCCTTTAGTTTTTCCGCGTCCTTACAAATGCACTGTATTAGATTGTTCACATTGATTCTGATTTCCCACATCAAACTATTAGATAAAAGCAATCACATTTTGATGCATTTTTATCATAATTAATTTAGTTGCATATAGAAATTAAAATAATGCCTACAAGGACAAATATCTTGTTTAAAAACCTTGCTGTACAAAAACAAACCAGCCCACAATTCACAATCCCAGGAAACCTAGACAACAAAGAAGACCCTAAGAGAGACATACATGGATCTAATCTACATGGGAAGTAGAAAAAGACAAGATCTGCTGAATAAATTGGGAGCCTGGGGACCATGGGAGAGGCTAGAAGGGGAGGGAGATGAGGGGAGATAGAGGGGAAGGGAGGGGAGCAGAGAAAACTACATAGCTCAATAAAAACAATTTAAAAAAATAATAAAGCATTAAAAACCCCTTGCTGTAACTCAGGGAGAAAGCGTTTGCCTAACATTTATGAAGCCTGGATTCAATTACTGACAACACACATATGCTTGCGTGTACACACATGCAGACACACACACATGTCGCTGTGCTGTGGCTCTTTTGTTTTTGTTGTTTTTCAACTTGACACAAACTAGAATCACCTGGCGAAAGGACCCTCCGTTGAGGAACTGCCTCCGTCAGAGCGTTCTGTGAGAGAGTCTGAGGTGGCGCTTTCTCAATTGATGTTGAAGGGCCTGGCCCACTGCAGGTAGTGCCATCCCTGTGGACGTGGGTTTGGGCTACATAAGAAAACATTCCTTCATGGTCTTTGCTTCTAATCCTGCCTCAAGCTCTTCCCCTGACTTCCCTCAAGGAAGGATTATGCCCCGGGAGTTATAAGATTAAATAAACCCTTTCCTCTCCTAAATTGATTTTGGTCAGCGTTTTATCTTACATCAGAAAAGCAACCTGATACGCGTGCGAAGCATTTTGTACTTCTAACACTGATTTGGAATGCAGCTTAGTGATACATTTTATGCTTAGTGTGTGCAAAGACCCTGACCTAATCCTCAGCCACACACACACGCACACTTCACCTCCCCATTCCAGAAAACTAGTAATTTAAGTAAAGACGTGTTCCCAGACCCTGACACCAGGCAATAGTACCTTCAGTGATGGAGTTTTGCTCTTTGAGGAAGACGGCTAAGAATTAGGAAATGCATAGCATCGCTTCGCACGCTTTCCCTCTGTGGAATCAGTACCTATCAACAGGGCACAGGGGACAATCATGCAAAGATCTAAGGGTGGGGAGGTAAAGAGACCATCGGGCTCCATCTGCCCAGGCTACGGTTATTACAGGCTAGGAGGCTAGGCCAGGAGCAGTCGTGGGCTAAGCACGTCTTGCGCATCATCTCATTCCTCTACCTACCTTTGACGCAGGCTTTATTCTGATTCTCTTATTATCTGTGCTGTATCCAATGAGATTGGCATTTAAGGAATTCAGACTCACAAGGCTACGAACTGAGGGAAACTGGATCTGAACTTAGAAAGTCTAGAGCCAGAGTTGGGACCCCAGAACTCTAGAGTTTCTGACCTTTGGAAGGAGTTGTAAGTCCATTGGAATGTGACCCTGCTGGCCCTGTTTAGGCAGTCTTCCTCAGGTTTCTTAAGAATATTTATTTACTTACATGTAGGCCCATATTTCTACATGGTGTGGCAGCCAGGCTCTCAAGCAATAGTTTGCACCTGAGGTGGTCACGTAGCCTTCCAGACAGGCTGTCGCTACCTAATAAAAGGTCAGGATGTTGTTCTGCTCCTTTATAATTTGGAGGATGCCTGGGATGGAGATACTCATTCAGGCCTACGTGACAGAGCTGGACAGAGCAGGAAGATAGGGAGACGTGACAAAATGGGCATAGAAAGGTGTGGTCAAAGGTGTGGGCGTGACCAGAGATATGACCTGGTTACCTGATGAATTTCCCCCTTGGTTTACGTTTTGGTATATGAAGCTGTTCGGAGAATAAACAGGAATTTTCAGAATGTGAACTCAGGATTTCATGAGGGATCATTGAGGATCTCCCTCCCCATAAAGCCATGCGAGTTGTCGCAATTATTCCTGCGCCTTCACACTAGTCCAGATAGTTTATATTGGGGTTGGACCCCAACACTTACAGTAGATGTACATGTGTTCATCAGTCATAACTTGTTAAGAGTGGTGTTTGGGCTGGAGATGTGGCTCAGTAGTTTAGAATACTGACTGCTTCTCCAGAGGATCCACATCCAATTCCCAGCACCCACATGGCAGCTCATTAACTTTCTGTGACCCCGGTTTCAGGAGATCTAATACCCTATTCTGACCTCTGTGGACACCAATCACATATGTGATGCATACACACATACATATAAAACACTAAAATAACTTATAAAAACTATGTGTGTGTGCGCACGCATGTGTACACATACACTCATACACTTGCTGGGGTCACACAAGGTCTCAGACATGCTCAGTAAGTACTCTACTATTAAACTGTATCTCTAGCTCAGTATTGATAATTATTAATAGATTGCCAGAAGAATTTAAAAGCTATTTTTCTCAGAAATCCTTATTGCCACTTCCCTCTGGCAGTATCTCAAACTGAGGTCAGTAAATCCCTCAGTTCCTAGGTATCTGGGAGCTGTGAAAACACACATGCTGGGCTCAGTAATGCAGTCCCCTCCATAAAGTATTCAGGGCCCTGGTCAGTCCCTAGCACTGCACAGAGAAAGAGGAATAAAGGGAAGGTAGGGGACCTGAAAGAGGAAGAAAATGGAGGAAAATTAGAGATCCCTGAGCCTCATGTAGAGTCAGGGTCACCGACCTCTGGAATCCACTCTTGTCACCACCACCCTATGTCCAATGCTTGAAGCATGTCTCATCCTGTGATGCAGAATGTTGCTTGTCTACACAATAGTCTTTCTCATCCTGGTCCTCTGAGTGGCGCTGATTCTGCAGCTTTGATGCTAAGATGCCCCAGACAACAGGAACTCAGCCTAGAGCAGTCAAAGACCAAGCAAGGTCACTCCAGCTTCTTCCCCTGAGGTTAGCTCAGGGACACAACTCTTGGCAAAAGATTTAGAAGGAGGTGTCTCTGCTGGGACCATCTGGGAAGTAGTTTCCTTTGCTCTAAGAAGGGCAAGTCATACAGAGGGGACTTGATTGTGTGAGGAAGTGACACCCAGAGCTCTTGGAAAGCTAATGTGGAAAGGAGGTAGAGCAGAAGGTGGAGAGGAGCCTGGAGGCCTGAGCCAACCCCTCCACCAACCTGGAGTCACCTCCCTTCACGGCTCCTGAAAGAAGCGAGCCACCGTGTCTTCTCTAAACCACCTCGAGTATTCTGAAGCTTGCAGCCTGATTGATATGCCTGGGTTTAAATGAAATAGAGCTTTGGTAGTAATTAAAGTCTTAAAATGTCAGGGTTTTGTGGCCTTCAACATTGAATTAAATCAAAAAGTGTCTATGAGAAGAGTGTGAGACAATTAGCAGGGGCTGACCTACCTGCCTGTGGTTGATAACAACAAACGCTATTCTTAGTTAGGCAACAGAGCTAAAACACCTTCCTTAACTGTTAGCCTGAGCCTTCAGTTTCCAAGAGAAATGACATATAGGTTTCCCGGACCTTTAGAGAAAGTCAGCAGTCACCCACAGGTTTTCTGGCTCTGTTCCTCCAGCGGGGTGACACACTTGCCTCCCCTCCCTTGGGGAAAGTGCCTACAAATAAGAAATAAACAGATGCCAACCGCGGGGAAGCCAAATCCCCCGCCCCAGGAGGCTGGTTGTCTTGTCCCCTTCCTGTGGCCTTTGTCTAATCAGCCACCCAGCAGGTGGGCTCTCGGTGAGAAGCAGGGTTCTCACACAGTCCCCTCTTAACTAGCTCCAACATCCTTCTCATCTAAAATCCTGCGACTTCAAACTCAAAAATCATTTCTGAAGCAAAATAACAAAGGATGCTTAATACAAAGCCAGAGCCCCATCGTCCTCAGTAGAGGAACTGGAAATGAGCTGTGTTGTGCTTTAAGGGTTTCTGCAGTTGTCCATGCACCAAATGCCCTTCTGTGGCCGTTACTCCTCAACACCCTTACGGGGTTGAGGGCCGCTTTACATATGCAATATGAAAGGGGAACTTCCGACAATACCTGGATGACTTCTGCCTCTCTATACTCCCGTCACAGTAATTAGCTGCCTTCTGCAGGCCCAGGTGGCTAGGCTAGGGTTTACAGAAGCCACTCTGGTTAGCCATCCATGTTGCTGCCCGAAGCTGTGTTTGGTGTTTAAATAAACCTCTCAGTGAATCCTGGTGGACTGAACATCCTACACACCGGAAAATTTGCCATTAGGACAATCGTTGGGGTGTAGAAATGTATACTGAAGCTGGGAGTGATGGCTTATGCCATAACCTCAGCATTCAGGAGGCTGAGGCAGGAGGAACACTGAGTTCAAAGTCATCCTAACCTAGAGATTGGGACCTCATTTCAAAAGAGGGAGGAAGTTCTTTTGGTAGCATGATTCTTTAGCATGCATGAAGTCCTAGGTTTAATCCCTAACACAGCAGGAATGGGTCAGGGGGTGAATGTTTCTAACCCCAGCACTGGGGAAAAGGGTGGAGGGGGTAGATAAAATGACTAGAAGTTCAAGGTCACCCTTGGATACAAAGCAAGTCCAATGCCAGTATGGACAAGAGATTTTGTCTTTAGAAAGGTGAGTCAGGGGGTCTGGGCATGGATAAACAGTGACATCTCCACGATTGACTTAAAAGATTATTTGTGGGGGTTTTGTGAATGTGTGCATGTTTGACTTGTTTTTGTTGTTGTTGTTTGTTTGTTTTTCATATGTTACTTATTTAAATCGTCGAGCAGTTTGGTGTTAACTTGTGTGGGAATGGGCAGTGTCATCATGGCTATGTGTGTGTTTCCACGGTGGTGGGTAGAGGGTAAAAAGAACCCCAGCCCTGAGACCCGAGCCAAGGAAACATACTCTGCCCCTAATCAAGTCAGTGTCAGGATTCAGGCATTATGTTGCCCCTGTGACCTGGCAGGATGCACTCAGGCAGTATGCTGGCCAGCCCAGGGACCTCTGGCTGCTAGGACACTATGTAGTCTGTACAGGGTGCAAAAGATTCCCTTAAGTGACAAGCTCCATCCATCCCTGCTTTCTCGTTCCCTCTGTTCTTCTGAAGAGGCAAGCAGATCTTTGCCTCACTCTCTTTCTCTCTCTCTGTCTCTCTATCTCTCTTTCAATCTTTCTCCCTTTCCTTCCCCGACTCCCTTTTTCTCAATTAAACTCCCCATGTTTGCATGGTGTGTCTGTCTCTCACCTCCCATGTGGCCCCTTGGCCCTCCAAGGTCCCTCTGCTGCCAAATTACCACACTCAGGACTTGAAATCTATCTAGTCTGTGAGCGTGAAAAACAACCAATCTGTGAACATGAAAATCATGCCAATCCCTGAGCACAAAATCCAACCAATCCCTGAGTTTGTCCCAAGCTCAGAAATTGGGATTCTACCAATTCCTATGCTGAAAATTTTTACCTTGGAGAGCTCTCCCCCTAATAAACCTTATCTAAGCCCTGTACCTGTCATGTTTGAAGCTGCCTTTTTGTACCCCGGCAGAAGCAGCCACTCTCCTGGATTCCTACCTCCCCATAAATCTCAACAACTTTCTTTAGCTGGAGCTGTAATAACTCTTGCGGAGCAGAGCTGGAGCAGAGATGGACCAGGGCAGAACCATAACACTTTCATTGGGGAAACTTCCACTTGCTGGAGCAGAATTGGTACACATGGAAGCTGAGCAGAACTGTAATACTTCTCCAGAGTAAAGCAGAACAGGGCCACTTCTGTGTCAGCCCCTTTACAGGTTTCCCAGAGTGCAACACTGCTAACTCCTCCTCCATCTACTCTGTCTTATTTATACAGAGGAGTCCATTTTCTGGGAAGCCTCAGTTTCTCTGTAAGGTATGATGTGATGGTCAAGGACTCAAGCTCTGTAGAAATAACTGGTACTGGACAGTCTTGGTGTCTTCTCTGGGCCCCATTTCCACCTTGCCTCTCCTATTCTTTGCCCAAGGAGACTCGCAGTTTTCGATTGTCAGCCTGGGTTTTTTCCATTGCCTTTGGGTTGTGTCAATGGGACATATTTGTAGGGAATCAGATAATAAGACAAATCGCTCAAACAATTTGTTCTGTCATTCTCCGGTCCCTCAGGCAGCAGTTTGGCAATGCCTTCTCTCCTCTACCTAAAACTCCAGCCTCTGTAGCATATGGCTCCTCCAGTGACCCACTACAGGTCTCTCCCTGATTCAGTGAGCGTTCCTCCTTTGTTCCTGAGGTCTTTAGGGGATATGGCTCCCACTGTTCCTAGCCCTGTGCGAGGTCCTGCCCCTTGCTGCTCCTGCTAATCTTGCCCACATCTTAATAAAGAAACAGCTCCTTCATTAAGCCCGCACAGCTGCCATGTTTCAGTGTGCCAAGCACTCCTTGCCAGGGTCCTGTCTGACAAACGTGAGTGTGCCAGCGCCTTTTGATCACGGATGAGCGAGTCAACTTCTTTAAACCTCAGTATTCTCATAAGTGCGGCTGAGGAAAATGATGGCCACCTCAGAGCACGGTCAGGGGGACTAAGGAATTTAATCACTGCACAATTTAATGGCGGTATGCAATAAACCCTTAAAGGGGACCCTCCCCTTAAAAATAAAAGAAATGAAATCTCTGAAAACAGATAGCTCCATCTGGGCAAAATGTTCCGCAAGTCACTTCCTAAAATGTACCTCCTGTTCCAAGGAAAGGGGGTTATTTTAAGGTACTTATTAAATGAAGGTTTTCGGATGTACCCTCAACTAATTGTTAGTGACCGCAGAGGAAGGTATCCGCACAGTCCTGCTCTAGTGAGAGGCGTTCGTGTTCAAGCGTCTTTCTTCCACACTTTGGTATCTCTGCCATTTTCTAATATGATACAGACATAGCTTTCTAGTTTCCTAGATATAGAATAATTTCAATAACACAAGCAGAGAACTTTCCACCACAGAAGCAGCAATATTTTTTGAAATAAAAGTCTATCTATAAAATCTACACAGACATTTTAATTGCTTCTTATTACACAAAGTTTACACAGTGGTCTGCTTGCAGAGAAAAGAATTTCATGGCAGGATTTTAAAGAAGACATTCACTCTTTAGTAGGAAATACTTAGAGAGTCCAGAAAAAGATGAAATCACCAAGTACTGTGGGAACTCTTTCCATAGCTTGGCCCATGAAGATCTGCATTAAAAAAGGGGGAGACGGCGAGCAAGCGGGAATCAGGACTTCCAAAGTCACCTTGTCAGACACAGATGAGAAATCTATTTTAATAGCTGGCAGTATTGCCACTGCCTTGATGCCTTTTAGAGAGAAGCTGAGGCCCTGAGGGTGTCATCTGCAATAAGACTGGACTGCGCTCAGAGAGAAGTGACAGAAATGCAGGATGAGGTGGAGAAGAAGAAGGAACAGTACAGGTGACAAATACAAAGGGAACAGAAGCCGTGGCACGGGACGAGAGCCTGACACACACACACACACACACACACACACAGAGATACACACACTCACACGAATGTTTATAAGTTGTCCATTTGCTATGATCTAACCACTCTGCTTTCCCTGAACATCAATAAACCCCACTACACACCCCAATTTCTCATCTGTATGTTTTCTCAAAAAGAAAAGTCGAGGACAGTCCCTCTAGGACAGGGCTCAGCGAAGCAGAGAACAGGAGGAAGGACTGAGCTATGCTGGTTCTGTTTGGATGTCTCTTTGGCTGGAATAAGAGACACCCACAGTAGCAGGGGAAGCAGGCATTCTGGGTATGTCTCCCAGGGTGTTTCTGGAAGAGATTAACATTTGAAGGAGTGGACTGAGTCAGGAAAGTCCCCACTGCTGGCCCCATGGGAGAGGGCACAGTCCAGTGGTTGAGATACAATAGACAGGCATCCGTCTGGGCTCTCAGGTCATTGTCTCGGATGGTTTTGCATCAGGACCTGTTTCTACGGCTATCAGACTTGACCCAAGCCATTCTTAATGATGCCCCTAGTACTACAGCTTGCATGTGGTACAGGAGGGAACTTCTCAACCTCTACAACTGTGATTCAGTTCCCTCTCATTTGTCTGTCTATCCATCCATCCAGGTGGTTCTGTTTCTGTAGAAAACCCTGACTGTTACAGAGGGTCAGAACCAGGAGGACAGTAGAAGCAGGAACTCTGAATGCATTTGTCCACAGGAACATGAGGTCTAAGAATTCTGTAAAAGCATAAAGCCTTATGCTTAACACAGGACAGAGGACGGAGATGGATTCCAACTTCATTTTAATCTAAAAGGACAAAATGACCTCAATTCATATGTGAATTACAATACATCAGGGATCTGACAAAAAATAGAGATGTGCATTAGACCCTCTACTGTCGATCTGATGGGCTAGCTTTCCTGGCCTCCTATTTTGATGATTCTTTCTGGAGCTATATAAGAAAGAGAATATTCAGTATCAAATCTATTAAAAGGTTACTTTTTTTTTTCATTGATAAAGGAGAAGCTTTGTTGGACACGGTCCCAAGGGCTGGGAAAATGCAGGCGGTGGCATTAGGTGAACTCGCACGGTTACTTTTTCGTTTTAGACATTTATTGTCAGGCCTTTATGGACTTCCACATCTGAGCTGACACATTAAATGGTGATACATCTTATCCCACAATGCCACAGTGTGATATGATGTGAGAGTCAAAGTTACAGTTTAAGTTTTAATTTCTATGCCTTAGCGATCCATGAAGCAAAAAGGCCTCTGATCTGCAAGGCCCTTGCCTGAGGACAGACATTCCTGAAATGCTGGAGGATATTGTTTATGGGAGAGAACAAGCCACGTGTTTTTCATCCCACTAAACAAGTTTGTTTGGGTTATCTGCACCTGAGGGATGTGCTTGGTTATAGGTGGGCTGGAGGTTCATAGGCAGGAAATACATCAGGATGTATGCTTGCCCTGATTGGATATAGACTTAAGGTATGTCGGGATGTTATGCTTGCCCCTGATTGGACCTGATGGGAAATATTTAAGCTCTGAACCTTGATTCAGGCCATCTTCTGGAAACCTGAAGATGGACCTTTCCAGAGCCCATCCATCTGACCAGTTTTTACTTAAAGTTTGCTTCAAATTTGGCTTTGAACTGTGGTAGTTGTCTTATTCTCAGTCACTGGGATTAAGAATGACCTACAAAATACTGTTTTGCTTTTGTTAAGATAGAAGGCAAATATTCACCATGTACACATACCATGTATGTCAATTTCTGCCCACCAGACCCATACACACAAGCACATACCCATACATATTGTGTATTTTTTGCTGTGAGAATTAACACGTTTTATAGTGATCTCCAATTCTATGTAGCTTGTATTGATCAGTTCTGAGATTGCAAGCCTCTTTGAGGAACTTATTGCGAGACTTGAGATGTTTGCTCAATGCTTGTAGTTTTGTACATTCCTCTACGTTCAGAAAAGCCATGTACAGCATTGATGTTCTTTGCACTTACCAATCAAAGGCCATATTCTTTTAGATCTCCTCCACCAGACTTGTTGCTATTAGAAGAAATGCCTGAGCAATTAAGAACATTTGCAGAGAACCTGGTTTGGTTCAGAGCACCCACATGGTAGCTGGCAACCATTTGTAACCCCAGTTCCAGAGGATCCAATGCCCCCTCCTGGCCTCCAATAGCACTAGACACACAAATCGTACACATAAATACATGTAGGTAAAACAACCATACACATAAAGCAAAAATAAATAAATTGAAAAGAAGAAAGAAGAGTTCAAGTTACAAGACCTTCCACAACCACACTAATATTTTTTAAGCATGCAAATAATTAAATACAAATCAATTTATTTAACTGACAGGAATTTAGCATTATTTCTCCAACATAACAAAATTATTTAATGATTAAAGTAATGTTGACTGTCATTCATCATGTCCTTATGGCTTTTGTTGTTCTTTAAAAAAGCAGGTGACCCGAGCCAGGCAGCAGCAAGTGGGAGACAACGGCGGATGTTAGGCAGACAGAAAGAGTTTGGGTATAGAGTTTATTTAGTGGGCTATGGAAGGGAAGGGAGAGAGGAGAGAGAGACAGAGAGATGGGGGTGGAAGGTGGGGGGGAGCATGGAAGGGTAGGAGGAGAGAAGAGATGGTGGGGAGGAGAGGCAGCAGTAACATCTTCCAAAGAGGGACAGGAAAAGAGAAAGCTCAGGCTGGAAGAGGTGGAAGATCCTTGTCTTGGCAGAAGGGGGGAGTGGGCGGGACTAGTCTCTTAAAGGGACAGGGTACCTAAGTGGCAGGATAAGCCAGCAGCAGATCATAACATCTTTATTATATAAAAAGCAAATCATCCATGTATCAGTCACCACCTTTCCCACAACCTCTCATCTAAGGGATCCTAAAGTAAATGAAGAAATAAAACAGAGATATATATATGGAGCAACCTTCATGTGACAGCCAATTTTAGTGTCAATTTGTCTGAGCTCCAACACTATTCTTGATATTTCTGTAAAGGAGCATTTTCTAGGAGATTTGAATTAGTGAACTTTGAGTAGCTCATGTATTATACACAATGGGGCAGAACTTCATTTAATCAGTTGAAGATTTTAGAAAAATAGACTCTACGTCTTCCCTGAACCCCATAGCCTATCAAACCACACTGCAGCATTCACCCCACTCTGCCTCTAGAACCGTGACAATCCATGCATGCAGTAAACATCCATGTATACACTTCCTCTTGGTTACGTTCCTCTAGACTAATACATCACTGCAACTACTTTTTAGATTCTGGGAATAACAGCTGTCTTTGCTAGAGTTTCTATTGCAGTGAAGGGACACCATGATCACGGCAACTCTTAAAAAAAAAAACATTTCACTGGGGCTGGCTTACAGTTCAAAGTTTTAGCCCATTGTCATCATGGTGGAAGCATTGCCGCATGCAGGCAGACATGGTGCTGGAGAGTAGCTGAGAGTTCTACTTGCTGTCACCCAGGCACCAGGCAGAGAGGAGAGACTAGGTGGGTCTTGAGCTTCTGAAATCTCAAAGGCCATTCCCAGTGACACACTCCCTTCAACAAGGTCACACTTCCTAATAGTGCCACACCCTGGTGACCAAGCTTTCAAATCTGTGAGCCTGTGGAGGCCATTCCTATTCAAACCACCACAACAGCCCACACCAAAACTCATAGGGAAGAAGCTGGGGATGTGGCACAGTGATAGGTCATGTGCTTGATGTGCACAAGACACCTAGATTCAGGGACAGAGCAGGACTTATCACCAGTAATTCCCGTTTATTGTCATGTATCTTTCCGGAGTATCCTCATGTATGTCTGTGTACCATGTACATAACATGTGCTGTAGAGACCAGAAGAGGGCATCAGATCTCCCTGAGTTAGAATTACAGACAGTTGTGAACCTCCATGTGGGTCCTCTGGAAGGGCAACCAGAACTCTTAACTGCTGAGCAATCTCTCCAACCCTCTGGGGGCTGATTTTTAAAGTACTTGAAGCAATTCCAATTTCAGCTCAGTCTACAGAGCAAAGGCCAAGCCTTTAGCATGGACAATGGAGAATTCTCACACAACCAATATTTTTTGAAGGATGAGGATGTGACTTAATTGGGAGAGTGTTTACCTTATATGCAGGAAGCCTGTGCTGGAACTCCAGCACTGAATACTTTGGGCATGATGCAGCCTGGCCTGTATTCTTAGCACTTGGAGAGTGGGAAGGTTGAGAGATCAGTTCCAGGTCATCCTTGTTATAGCTACATAATAAATGCAAGACCAGCTTGGAATACACAGGACCTTTTCTAAAGTAATAAAATTAAATACCCTATTTATGGAAAACTCCCAATTACTACCTTTCTACTGAACTTCCATTATCTTTTTTTAAATTGATTTTATTGAGCTCTACATTTTTCTCTGCTCCCCTCCCTTTCTCTCCCCTCCCCTTCAACCCTCTCCCATGGTCTCCATGTACCAAATTTACTCAGGAGATCTTTTTTTTTTCTACTTCATATGTAGATTAGATTCATGTATTGTTGACTGAGGTTTCTTTTTTTTTTTTTTAAATTTATTTATTTATTATGTATACAATATTCTGTCTGTGTGTGTGCCTGCACGCCAGAAGAGGGCACCAGACCCCATTACAGATGGTTGTGAGCCACCATGTGGTTGCTGGGAATTGAACTCAGGACCTTTGGAAGAACAGGCAATGCTCTTAACCTCTGAGCCATCTCTCCAGCCCCCTTGACTGAGGTTTCTGTCCCACCTGGTCTCGCAGCCCCAAAGAAAACACACAGAGGTCTACATTAATTATAAACTGGTTTGCATATTAGCTCAAGCTTCTTATTAACTCTTAAAACTTACATTAGCCCATAATTTTTGTCTGTGTTAGCCATGTGGCTTGGTACCTTTATCGGTGAAGCATTCCCATCATGCTTCCTCTGTCTCTGGGTAACTGCAGACTGACTGTTTCATCTTCCCAGAATTCATCTGTTCTTGTCACCCCACTTCTACTTCTTGCCTGGTTGCCCCATCTATTCTTCCTGCCTGGCTACTGACCAATCAATGTTTTATTAAAACACAAGTGACAGGGTAGAGACCATTGTCCCACATCACCTCCCCCTGCCCTTGTTTTTCAAAACAAGAACTCTGAATTCCTTTGATTAGCTTTTTTCCTATTATCCATAACAACTTGTAACCAACATTCTAAACAAAGGCAAACATCCTTAATCCATTTTTTTTTTTTGAGAAATGTGGGCATACTTCCTGCTGATTGGGGACACTGATAATCATACAGGGACCTAAAGAAAATTTTGAATTATGGTCAAGTCCTGAATGGAATATTCTATGAGGCTTGATTTTAGTCAGAGGGTGACTTGTGCTAAGACTCCACTCAAAGCAGTTGGCTTCCTTTGGATGCAGAGTGATAAGATGAGGTGCTTTTATGCAATTTCACATGGAGTGCTTACAGTGTCACTTGTGGGGAGAATTACTATGAATGACTGTGGGAAGTACTAGGAGCAGGAGGACTCTGGGGGTAAGTGTTGAAGGTTAGGGGAAAGTACGAGAGCAGGGCACAGGTGGATGGAGTCAGAGAAGGCCCCAGGACTAGACGGAGGGCCTTAGGGTCAGGGCAAAGAAAGGATCTGGACCAGATGGAAAGAAAATAGCATTTTGAGCAGAAGCTCATTATATAAATTATCTTGAGCTTCCATTCTGAAGGTGTGTGTAGTGTGTATATGCACCTGTGTTTAATCTGTTTCTTTCCTGTCTTGTTTTATTGTATTTGGGTGATTCTGGGAATCAAACTAAAGGCCTTATGCATGCTAGGTGTGGTGGTTTGAAGGAAAATGAACCCCAGAAGGAGTGACACTAGGAAGTATGGCCTTGTTGGAGGAAGTGGGGGGGTGGGCTTTGAATTCCTCTGTGTTCAAACTGTTCCTGGTCTCCCATTATCACTTCTGCTCCCTTCTCTCTCTCTC
>JABTXL010011977.1:9785838-9827776 GCA_025134845.1 Neodon shergylaensis | reverse complement strand
TCTCTCTCTCTCTCTCTCTCTCTCTCTCTCTCTCTCTCTCTCTCTCTGTTGTTGTTGTTGTTTTGAGACAGGGTTTCTCTGTGTAACAGTCCTAGCTGTCCTGGAACTAGCTCTTATAGACCAGAGTAACCTCAAACTCCAGAGATCCACCTGCCTCTGCCTCCCAAGTGCTGGGATTAAAGGTGTGCGCCACCACCATCCAGCTTCCTGTTGCCTTCTGATCAGGATGTAGCCAGCACCATGTCTGCCTGCAAGCAGCCATGCTCCCCACCTTGATGATAATGGACTGAACCTCTGAAACTGTAAGTTGCCACCTCAATTAAATGTCTTCTTTATAAGGGTTTCTGTGGTCATGGTATCCCTTCACAGCAACAGAAACCCTAAGATACTAGGTAAGCCCCCTATCCAAGTCACTTATTTGGATGAAATAAAAGCAATGAGCTATGGCCAGGCATAATAAGGCAAGACCTTTGAGGCAGAGGCAGGCAGATCTCTGTGAGTTTGAGGCCACCCTGACCTAGATAGTGAGTTCCAGGCCAGTGAAACCTGTTTCAAAAACAAAACAACAACAAAACAAAAGCAATCAAGCAAGCAAACAAAAAACCAACCAACCAAACAAACAAAAAACAATGGGCTGAGTGTGGGTGAGGGAAGAGGTGTTCTGTACTCTGGGTCTTTGTTTATTACAGTTGGATTTACGGAATTTGGAGAAGAAACATTTCTACTGCATCCTCATTCGCCAGAGAATTTGCCTCTAAGGACATATTTTCACTGGCTTTTCAAAGAGATTGAGCAAGGACACCAGCTGGATTTCTCATTACTCAGCCAGACAGCCCACTGCCCCAAGTCTCAGGATCTGTCAGCTTCTATTACCAAGAGGATCCAACTTAGGACCTCTCCCGACTTGCCCTCTCTAGACCCAGAGGGGGACTACAGAGCCAGTCTGCGTCCCAGGTGCTGTGCCTGGCTGCCTCCTCCAGGCTCCTTCCCAGAGGAATATCGAATCCTCCAAGGGGTCCAGAACACTTGCCCTTAAGATATTATTCTGTACTGAGCTTATATCCGTTCCTTCTGGAAACTCACAAGGCAAATAAGACAGGCAGCTTCCGAGCATCCACACAGGAGGTCCATCCTTAGTAGGATGCACACACAAAAGCAGAAGCAATTCTCTCCCTTCCATAATGACTGAAGGTGAATTTTCTAAAGTTCTTATAGCCACTGGTATAATTTGGAAGTTTCCTTTTAGCGGTGCCCTAATTGATGGGTAAAATATTAATTAAGAACTAATGTGTGATTTACCAGAGGGGGTTTTGAGACTTAAAACCAATATTTTTGTTTGTTTTTTTTAGAGGATTTTTGTTTGTTTTTCCTTTCCTTTTGAATTTCTGCATCACTATCAGGACTTTTCTTTCGCAGTGCTGGTCCACAAGGGTGGGCAAACAGGAGGAGCCGCTAATACTCAGCACCTGTATCTATCAGATGCCGGCCAAGGTTATTTGAATTTCAGAATGTTGGGGGATAGGTCTTTGGGCCTCCATTTTGCAAATGCAGAAACTAGTATAATAACATAGCTGTGCACCGCTTGGCACCATGGAGGGCTGTTAATTAATTATAGTGCTTCAGAAAATGTTGAAAGTAAAACACGGCCGAATTTGACTGCAGCATACTCTAAGCCTCCCGGCACAGAAAGTCTGCCCACTGTGTCTTGGCCTGGCATCCTGGCTCTGAGAGTTTCTCTCACTACCTGCCCGGCTTAATCAAGGTCATTGAAAGCTATTCCTGTCCTGCCAGGTGCATGCAGCTGCTCAGACTGGTGTTATCAGCAAATTCATTGAGCCCGCTCTCCCTTCCATCATCCTCTGGAGAACCCCGGTCCATAGCCAACCTTTCTGGATGGACAGACACTACTTGATAAATGTCCTCAGGATGACATGAAGTCACTGATAGCTGCTCTTTGATTGCCACCCTTCAGCCACTTGACAGCGTCGTGATCCAGGCTGTGCGTTCCCAGCCCACGGAGAAGAAATGTCATGAAAAATGCTGTCAGACGTGTCCTGAAGTCGGGATATATTGTGCTTATTGCTTGTCCTTCATCAGGGCAGCAAGGATGGGAGTCAACTTACTTGGCCGTTTCTTCCTCAAGCATGGTGACCACTCCACTACTCGCAGACTTTATTTGATTAATTTGTTCACCAGTGGATCATTTGGCATCTTAACATAATTCCAGAATTTTTAAATTTTAACCACAAGTATCTCTAATGAAATATTCTCAAAATCTTTAGACACTTTGGGGTTTCCCCCCCACTTTTCCTTATAAGGTTATATTCTGAGTCTGAAAGGTATAGAAAAATGCCCTTAGCAGACAAGGGCTAATGAAAAGATTCTCTTCATCTATTTTCAGGTGCCACATTTAATCTCTCTTGAAAGATATCACTGCTGACTACCAGATAAAAATGCTCTGACCCTAGGATCTGCACCCCAAAGCACCTTTGTCCCCAGAATGGAAGCTGTGAGTGGTGGGAGGACTCTGAGTGAATGGGTACCGTGCACAGGGAAGATGCAGACAAGAAGCTCTTCCTCAAGGAAGAGTTCTTTGTTTTATTCTTCTCTCATATATTAATTACATCTTGACTATAGATTCCCCCCCAGTCCCACTCTTCCCTCTACTTCCCCTCTCCCCCAAATCCAACCCCCACCCCCTCCTTCATTCAGAAAAGAGCAGACCTCCTAGGGATATTACCAAACACCAGGAGGTGACTTCTTCCCAATAATGCCTGACTTCCTGAACTTTAATAAATTCATAAAAGAGTTTGCTTCATCCAGACCCAGGCTGCTGCCAAGGACCATGCCTGAGTCCGTGGTCCTGCTGCAGCCAGGGTCTGTATAGTAGTCAGTGGCCCATGTTGCCACTAGGGCCCACAGAGGTCCGGGATCCTGTGCCCTTATTGGAGTCTGGGAGCTGTGCTGTAGCTGGGGCCATACAGATCTGGGTGACCTGAGCCACCACCCAGGACCATGGTGTCATCAGCCCCAGATGTTGCTGAGAGCCATGTCTGGGTCAATAGCCCTATAGAGGCCAAGGTCTGGGTTGATGACCATGGTGCCTGTTGTCACTGAGGACCGTGTGTGTGTGTGTGTGTGTGTGTGTGTGTGTAGTGGTGGCGGTTTGAATGAGAATAGCCCCGGTAGGCTCATATATGAATGTCAAGTCCCCACTTGGTGGACTGTTTGGAACCGTGGTTCTCCACCTGGGGGTCATGATCCCTTTTGCAGGGGGAGGTGGGTTTTTTTTTTTTTTTTACAGGGGTTGCCTAAGACCATCAGAAAACAGCTATTTACATTACGATTCATAACAGTAGCAAAATTACAGTCACGAAGTATCAACGAAAACACTTTTACAGTTGGGGGTCACCACAACATGAGGAACTGCATTAAGGGGGCAAAGCATTAGGAAAGTTGAGAACCAGTATTCTAGAAGGATTAGGAGGTGCGGGCTGGCCGGAGTAGGTGTGGCCTTGCTGAAATGGGTGTGGCCTTGCTGGAGTGGGTGTGGCCTTGCTGGAGTAGGTGTGGCCTACTGGAAGTGGGCTTTAAGGTTTCAAGAGCCCAAGTCAGGCTGAGTCTCCTTTCGTGTCTCCTGCCTATGGATCAGGATGTAAAGCTCACAGCTACTGCTCCGGAGCCATGTCTGTCTCTTTCCTTAATGGACTAACTCTCTGAAACTACGAGCAAGCTCTCAGAAGTGGCTTAAATGTTTTGTTTCAGATTCTAGATGAATAATATACAGATATTAAACAAAGCCATCATCAAATTATGCAAATTTTGACTACTTTGAGATATCACTAAATACCTATAAAAGCAAAAATGACAAATGAATGTAGAATGTCATGACCATGTAGAATGTTACAGCTGCTGTGGAAAACAGTTGGTTTCTGAAACAAAGATCTACATATCTGCTTCCTGTATAGCACAATTTTCCTCCTAGCCATTAAACACACAAATAAAAGCATCATGTTCACACACTCACACACAAAAAAGCTTTCTTTTGTTAAGACTTGCCTTGGTCGCGGTGTCTCTTCACAACAATAGAACCGTAGCTAAGACAATAGGTAGGTACATTTGTGTGAGGGTACCCAGGGAGCCCAGGGACATCAGATGCCCCTGGAGCTGGAGTTACAGGTTGTAAGCCGCCAGTCATGGGTGCTGGGAACCAGACTCCTTGGGTCCATCTCTCCTGCCCTCTTAATTTATTATTTGTTTAGGGTGTGTGTGTGTGTGTATGTGTGTGTGTGTGTGTAATACGTACATGTGAGCTCAGGTACAGGTACTTTCACGACACTGCACACATTTGGTCAAGGTCAGAGGGAACCTTAGCGA
This sequence comes from Neodon shergylaensis, assembly GCA_025134845.1. NCBI lineage: Eukaryota > Metazoa > Chordata > Mammalia > Rodentia > Cricetidae > Neodon > Neodon shergylaensis. Next base: position 9,823,399 of record JABTXL010011977.1, on the reverse strand, counting down.
ATTCAGTTGTTTTACACTTTGGAGTTCAAGAGACTAAGGTCAGAGGTCTGTGCAGGACGCACTTTCACCCACTTGCCAGCTCTAAGCCGTCTCTTTTCTCTGACATCATCTCCTTCATCCTTGGTCCCAGCTTCTGAGCTACCGCCCTCTGCCCTCCCAAGGCTTGTGAAGATTGTTGGGCAGCTGCTTATGCAGAACTTCTTACTTCTTTCACTGCTCTGACTTCCAAGAAGGAGATAAAGCCGGGCTGAGAAACTTGTAGCTTTGTTCTCTCCAGGTGTTGGAGAGACGTCATTTCAGAGGGACGGATTCTCACCTGCTGAGACTACCTGGGGCTTCCCAACATAATATTCTAGAACAAGGGTGAGCAAATGCTTACTATGAATGGCCAGGCAGTGTTGTGTCTTTTCTCACAGTCTGGGTCGCACCTTCTCAACTCACTACAGGGTGAAATACTAATAAACATCACAGAAAGACGAGCCTTACTCTCTTCCAGTAAAAGTTATTTACAGAACAGGTTTGGTTGGACATGGCCTCTGGGCTGTAGTCTACCATTTTCCTAAACCTGTAGATTTCAGATCCTGCTCTAGATACCCACAGTCAGGGTTGATATCATAGCAAGAAGGGGCTTTCAGGATGTTCTTCAGCTGAAGAACACAGTGCTTCAAGGCCTCTGTGTTGACGCTTGCTTTACCTGCTGTAGATGCTACCAGCTGAACTGATTTAGTGTGGTGCCCTCTCCTCTAGGGGTCTTGAAGTTAAGCCACATTGGGACCAAAGACAGCAGCTTTCGGGCCTCATTCATTTTCATTCTTTTTAACTTTGTCAGTGGTATGACTGGCCTGGGAATTCTCTTCATGCGCTTGTGTGAAGATATGAAAGGAAATAGAATACCTTAAAGTCATTGCCTTAGACTTAGGTACCGTGCAACACCACAGTTCAATTATCCAAAGTGTTTCCCTTGGGATTAAAAAAAGGGGGGGGGGGAGAGCCAACAACCAAACAGGCCCAAATTGTAATACAATGGGATAGGAGGAAAGGGAATTCAGCTGCAGCCCAGCAACCATCAACTGCATTTCAGATATTTATGAGACTCTAAACGTGTGGTATAGTACATAGTCTCCTGGTTCGGATTCCTGGGAGCTGGCTCTTTAGCCGAATGGGCAATTGAAGAGTTGATGGGTATGACTTGAAAACCTAATGGGACACTCTGGGGTAAAAGAAAATAGAGAGGGAAAGACGGAGAGGGAATTTTATCCAAATAGTATTACTTAAATACATCATTTCTCTTACGGCAATGATGATTAGCAAGCCTCTGACTGCTAAATATTATTAGATAATACATTTTTGTAATTTAAAAAGAAAACACCTGTGATTCAAATGATGCATTTGATTATTTCGATTGCAGCGTCACATGAAAGGAAGCATGTTTTTAAAGACGGCTATTTTTATATCCACTCATTATCTTACAATTCTCTCCAACGCTACTTTGTACAATCTCATTAAGGTTATTGCCATCCCTTTGGAATGTGAGATAATTTGGACAGGGCCAGTCTAAAGGTGATCCTGTCAACGTTTATGGGAAAGCAAGATTGCTCATGACTAATGGGAATAAAATCCCAGGGGAGCTAATGTTTCTTTGGGATGATTTCTCTCTATACCCTTTGGTGAAGTTTCAGGATGACCTGCACACCAGCCAGAACGCACTGCTCAAGTTTCCAACACCAGCTCCCAGAGGCTACCGTCAAAAGCCAAGGTCGCTCTCGCCGCCTCTCCTTTCTCTCTGCCCTGTTGGTGCCCCCTTCTCCTCTAGTCTGTCTTTCAACGCTCTGCTGCTTCATCAACAAGTTAAGCTAAGGAGCTAGCAAGATGGCCCAGCAGATAAAGGTGCTTGCCACCAAGCCTGACGACCTAAGCTCGGTCCTTGAGATCCAGGTAGTAAAAGAAATGAACTGATTCTTGCAAAGGCGCTCTGACTTCCACACCAGTCCTGGGACACACATGTGCGTGTGCGCGCGCACACACACACGCACAATAAATAGATTCATACATTAAATTTTTTTAATAAACAACTGAGCTGACATAGTTAATATGGAACCTTGAGAAATATTGCAGCCAAGCTGAACTCTCTTCCAAAATGTGGCCTTACTTTCTGGCAGTACACTGCACACATGTGCCATTGAGACACTAGCAAAGATTACCAGTTAGGCAGAAGGATCCGATTGCTTCATTACGTAGTCATGCCTAAACATGCATGTCGGATATAGATATTTTATCCGATTTTTCCCACGTGTTTTGTTTTTGAGACAGGGTCTTATGCAGCCCAGGCTTGCTTTGTATCCACTGTGTCACCAAGGATGTCCTTAAACTTCTGACCCTGGTGACTCCACTATCAGAGTTCTGGAATTTTAGGTATGTGCCTCCACACTCAACTTAAATTTTTTCCTATTATTTATATTTTATTTTATTGCTGAGCCATAGCATTTTGATTTTAAGTTACACACGGACAGAGGTTAGTTACTCTTCTGTACTCCAGTCTATGACCACAGATGCTGTGGCCCACCACAGATGCTGTGGCCTTCTGGGATGACCCCACTCAATTTCACAAGCTGTGGGTGAAGCAGGGAGGTGCTGGGGATTAAACCCACGGTTGTGAACACACAAAGCACTCTACCCACTGAAAAGATTTTCTTTTTTTTTTTTATTGATTTTATTGAGCTATACATTTTTCTCTGCTCCCCTCCCCTTCTACCCTCTCCCATGATCCCCAGGCTCCCAATTTACTGAGCGGATCTTGTCTTTTTCTACTTCCCATGTAGATTAGATCCATATATATCTCTTAGGGTCCTCATTGTTGTCTAGGTTCTCTGGGATTGTGAATTGTGGGCTGGTTTTCTTTGCTTTATATTTAAAAGCCACTTTTGAGTGAGTACATATTGATATTTGTCTTTCTGGGTCTGGGTTACCTTGCTCAGTGTGATGTTTTCTAGATCCATCATTTGTCTGCAAATTTCAAGATGTCATTATTTATTTTGCTGTGTAGCACTCCATTGTGTAAATGTACCACATTTTTTTTTATCCATTCTTTGGTCAAAGGTCATTTAGGTTGTTTCCAGGTTCTGGCTATGACAAACAATGCTGCTTTGAACATAGTTGAGCACATGTCCTTGTGGTACAATTGAGCATCCTTTGGATATATACCCAAAAGTGGTATTGCTGGGTCTTGAGGTAGGTTATTTCCTAATTTTCTGAGAAATCAGCATACTGATCTCCAAAGGGGCTGTACCAGCTTGCACTCCCACCAGCAATGCAAAAGTGTTCCCTTTACCCCACAACCTCCCCAGCATAAGTTGTCATCAATGTTTTTGATCTTGGCCATTCTTACAGGTATAAAATGGAATCTCGGAGTTGTTTTGATTTGCATTTCTCTGATAGCTAGGGATGTTGAGCATTTCCTTAAAATTATCTTTCAGCCATTTTAGATTCCTCTGTTGAGAGTTCTCTTTTATGTCTGTACTCCATTTTTTATTGGATTATTTGTTTTTTTGATGAAAATTTCTTGAGTCCATTGTATATTTTGGAAATCATTCCTCCATCTGATGTGAAGTTGGTGAAGATATTTTCCCATTCTGTAGGCTGCCGTTTTATTTTGTTGACCGTGTCCTTTGCTTTACAGAAGCTTTTCAGTTTCAGGAAGTCCCATTTATTAGTTGTTTCTTTCAGTGTCTGTGCTACTGGGATTATATTTAGGAAGTGGTCTCCTGTGCCAATGCATTCAAGTGTATTTTCCACTTTCTCTTCTCTGAGGTTCAGTGTGGTAGGCTTTATGTTGAGGTCTTTGATCCATTTGGACTTGAGTTTTGTGCACGGTGACAGATATGGGTCTTTGAATACATTTATACATGCTACCGTGATTTGCAGTATGCCCTTCTGCCTTAGATACCTTTTCTTTAAAACACCCTGGAAGTTTTCAAGAATATCATTTTGACATGTTTATTTTTTTTTTAAAGAAATGGATTATTTTATGCCTTATAGGTCCAAGGACAGTAAGCTCAGTAAGGGTAATAACATGTCTTCCTTAAATCCTCAAATCTGACCCAGTGCCTAGCAACCATTACTGAGTGATCAAACTAACCCTACACCAAGAAGCTTTGATGTGTGAAATAATCATTGTCTCCCCATTCACTGTCTCCCCCGCTCACTGCACCCCCTTCACTGTCTCCCCCCATTCATTGTAACCCCCCCCCCGTTCACTGTCTCCCCCCTCCTTTACCATCCCCCCCCCGTTCACCGTCTACCCATTCAGACTCTCCTCGTTCACTGTCTCCTCCAGTCTCCTCCTCTGCTAAGATGTCACTCAGTGACATTTTGCGTTTGGAATCGTTTCCAATTCTGCTTCCCTACAATTCTACTAAATTTGTTATACTCTGTTTTATTTATCTCTGTTCCATCTGAGGTTATAAGTTCATAAGTGATAAGGTTCTGTGTTTCTACAGTTAGTTCCAAAGAACACAGTAATGAGCCTCTTGCATGTAAACCATCCTTGCTTCAAATTCCCCTTCCATCACTGTCAGGGAAGCACAGATATCTCTATCTGAGAGATTTCAATCCCTGACCTAGACTCTGAAAGAGAAAGCACAGCCACGGCAGACACACAAGACTGTTCATGGCATTACTATTTACTGATAATAAGCAATTGAAGATAGTAAATAAACCTTAGGGAATATTGTCAATGAATTACTTCATGCCATATAAAAAGGACAGTATAGAACCTCCTATTCCCCATGTACAGAGAGCTTGAATTATATTTTTGCTTAAAGAGAAAAGCACGGTCGTAGACATAGTATTACATGCTTTCTGTGATGAGCATGAAGTACAGGCATATAAATGCTGGCATTCAGCGGCGACCAGGGAGTTTGTATGTGTGTGTGTGTGTGTGTGTGTGCGCGCGCGCACACACGTGTGCTGGTACTGGCGTGTGCAGCAAGGCGCTTGCTTGGCTTTTACTTCCTTCTGCTTTGCTTGAATCACCTATCACACATTTCCAGGTTTATGCCAAGAGTGGATTCATGGCCCATTCCTCACGAAGCGTTAACCTTTCCAGGGGTTTGAACCCATCTGATAAGCTGTATCTCTGAAAACACTGGTAGTTGAATTAGATTGGAACAGGACTTGTTGCCTTAATCTAAAATTTTAGTTACTATGGAAATGTCAGATGCTTATCCTCTGACTTGTTTAAAGTGGTGGCAAAGAGGGGATTTTGAAAAAGGCCAATTGTACATCCATAAGTATTACTTTATATTTAAGACGCAATTTCTCTCCAAAGAGAAAAATATTTAAGTGTAAAGTATAGAAATAAAAACCCAATAAAATCTTCTTGCCTGGGAAGGATTTGAAAAGTTACCTTTTCTTTTTTTGTGAAGAGTTTCTGACTGAAGGCAGTAACGTTTCCCCCGTGATGGAATGTTTCTGGAGGTGGAAGGGCGGCTCTGGCTCTCGGTGGAGGACACATTTGCCGGGTTAGCACAGTTTCTTTCTTTCCTTTGGCTCACTGGGTGAGCTGGGCCGCTAGTCCTGACAGCAGGCAGGATCACCCTGAACTCACGCATTGTCTTTCATCTTCTCAGTTTCTTACCTCAAAATGTGAGTTTTGGTTGTGAATTTACCTCAGAGTTTCTCAACTCTACCATGACACCCAACCTACTTAATTAATTGACTTTTTCTATCCTGGGGAGCTCTTGACTCCACCCCGTTAGTCTCCCCCCCCCCCCAAACCTTAAAAACGGCAATATTTCAATCACTCTTGTTCATACGAGTCAAGCCTAATACAAAACTTTGCTGCCCGAGTGTCGTTCAGGTAAACATTATCTGAATTCCTGAATTTTACTTAAAAAAAAAAAGTAATTTGATAGAGCATATCAAATTGTCCTCGAAGAAAGCCACACCCTTCTGAAAAGAGCAGTGGGCTGGCTTACAGGAAGGCTGTGGCTGAACTAGAGTGCCATGGCTTGGTCACTAGTGAGTAATTTCTTGAGTGACTTGGACATTTCTAGCACTGAGTGTCAGCTGGTCTCTGACACGTCACTGACCTCTGTTCTCCACCCTGGAACGCCTATTTAAAAAGCTGATGTAGCTGCCTATAGCGCTGTGCGACTCTGATCCCAGCACTTAGGAGGCAGAGGCAGGAGGATCTCTGTGAGTGTGAGGCCAACCTGGTCTGTGTACTAAATAGTGAGATCCAGGACAGCCAGAGCTACATAGCGAGACTCTGTCTCAAATAAATACATACATACATACATACATACATACATACATACATACATCATACAAAAACAAAACAAATACAAAACAAAAAAAAGAAAAAAAGATGATTTTTAAAAACTAGTTTTCTCTTAGCAAGAAGTACTGAACACCATGCTAGAGAAATTTTATTGACTCTTATCTTATCTATGTGTTTTAAATGAATTAATTCTTTCTCTTTCATGCGTGTGCATGCACACACATGCCCGCATGCACGCACGTGCTGGGGATCAAACACAGGATCTACACATGGCAGGCCAGAATCCTACCCCTGAGTTATGTCCTAAACCCATCTGTTTAAATATCTTAAACTTGAAGAAGGAGAGATGGCTCAGCGGGTAAGAGCACTGGCTGCTCTTGCAGAGGACCTGAGTTTGGATCCCAGCGCCTGCATGGTGGCTCTGTAACTCCGGTTCTAGGGAGTCTGACCCCCTCTCTTAGCCTCTACGGAAACCAGGGATGCAGATGGGGCACAGCCATAGCTGCAGGCAAAGCACTCATGCATATAAAATACAGCTTAAAAAATTACAAAATAAAAGGGGCTGGAGAGGTGACTCAGCGTTAAGAGCACTTGTTACTCTTGCAGTGTTTGGTTCCCATCATTCACATGAGGGCAGTTTACTATCATCCCTAACTCCACATTTCAGGATAGCTGACATCTTCCCCTGGCCTCCTCAGGCACTAGGTATGCAGGTATACACGAGGTACACATACATGTGCACATACGCATGTATGTAGATGCAGATAGAGCATCCATACACACAAAATAAAAATAAACAAATCTGGCAGGATATGGAAGCACATCCCTTTAATCCCAGCTATCAGAAGCCAGAGGCAGGCAGATCTCTGTGAGTTCAAGGCTAGTCTGAACTAGTCATGAAAAAACAAAAAAAGAAAAAAATTAAAATAATAATAAAAACAAATATTTGTTGTTGTTTTTTGTTTTTGTTTTTCCAGACAGTGTTTCTCTCTGTAGTCTTCGCTGTCTTGGAACTAGCTCTGTAGAACAATCTGGCATCGAACTCACAGAGATCCACCCGCCTCTGCCTCCTGAGTGCTAGGATTAAAGATATGTGCCACCACTGCCCAGTAAAATAAACAATCTTTAAAAAAAAATCTTTAACTTCCTTCCAATTTAAGTAACTGCCAACAAATAAAACAAAAATAACAACAGAATAAAGGACTCAAGTAATGAAGAATTATTATAATCTCTAGGAAAATTTTATGCCTTGGAATATATTATTAATTAATATGGAGATATAAATAATGTTAGAATTGAAAGCATTTTACATTGATATTTTTGGCCTGGTTTATACATGTTTTATATTGGACAACAAAATAAGTGAACAGTCATCTGTTTGTTTAAAAATTAATGGAAACTGTGTTCTTTCTTCTTGAGGACTCTTGGCAGAGTGTGGAGGGTCTTGCATAGAATAAATATTCTTTTCTAAACTACACAAGGAATAGAATTTAAATTTGCTCTGAAATCATTAAAATAGTCTGACTATGCTTCCTTTAAAATCTGAACGTGCACAACTGGAATAGTATGGAGAGTGATAGTTAAAAGACACTGTTAGCAGAATGTTTTAATTAAAAAATTTTCAAACAATATATTTTGATCTGTTTTTTTCTCCTCTGACTTCTCCCAGATTCTCCCCACCTCCCTATCCACCAGTTTTATGTTCTTTCTCTCTCACAAAAAAAAAAACAAGAAACAAAAATAAAAAATAAACAACAATAAATAACAAGAAACATAAAAGCCCCACAAAAACACGAAACCAAAAATGAAAGCCGAGCAGATGTTAAGAAGCACACAGGACGAGCGCTAGGTGACAAATGCACACCTCTTCTTCCTAATCAGACAGCTCATGGCAATCATCTCCCTTTACAAATGCCTCCTGTGAGGAGAGGGGTGAGCGCATACTGCTGGCAGCCCAGCTTTCTAGCCATCCCCACTTTGGCTGACATATTAAATGATAGGAAACCAACATGACATTACAAATGAGAGCCGTGCTAGCTGCTGCCAGCGGTCCAGGCGGACCAGCCTTCCTGATAGTCCAGAATCATTCTGATGCAATTTACAAACATCCTTCCTGGGAGAAGATGGATTGAAGTTGTTCTCCAGCGGTCTGAGATAAATGACAAGCACAGAGCACACCCTCACATTTCTGATGCCTTCATCTTTTCTTGTTCTTCCTTTTTTTTTTGCATTTGGGCAAAGGCAGGTGGCTGTTTTGATAAAATATTTTGCGGGTTTTAAATGCACTATAAATGCTCTCGGCACATCTGCCACGACACGGAATGTGTTAAGCTGAGATGAGTTCTTGTCATTTGTCCACATATCTGTTATCCTGGTAGTCCAGCTGTTGAAAATCCATGCAGACCAGGACAGAGTTTTTAAGAGGGCCTGTAATAACAGTATCAGAGAGCCACATGGATGTAAAAGTTTGCCCAAAAGAGTAAAGTCAGGGGGTGGAAGTAGGGTGAGATGAAAAAACTTTGTTAAAAAAATAAATAAAATGCATCAAAAGTACAGAACAATATAAATGGATGAGACTCACAGAGTCTTTGGGGGTTGTGAGGGCTGTATACAGGTGTATTAATCTGTGTGTGTGCATTCAGGTTACTAATCTCTGTGTGTACACAAGTGTACTAATCTGTGTGTGTGTGTGTGTGTGTGCATGCTGGTGTACTAATCGGTGTGTGTGCATGCTGGTGTACTAATCTGTGTATGAATGCAGGTGTACTAATCTGTGTGTGTGCACGCAGGTGTACTAATCTGTGTGTGCATGCAGGTGTACTAATCTGTGTATGAATGCAGGTGTACTAATCTATGTGTGTGCACGCAGGTGTACTAATCTGTATGTTATGCAGGTATACTAATCTGTGTGTGGACGTAGGTGTACAAATCTGTATGTGTGCACGCAGGTGTACTAATCTGTGTGTGCATGAAGGTGTACTAATATGTGTGTGCATGCAGGTGTACTAATATGTGTGTAGGCAGGTGTACTAATCCGTGTGTGCACGCAGGAGTGCTATCCATGTGTGTACACAGGTGTACTAATCTCTGTGTGCACACAAGTGTACTAATCTGTGTATGTGTGCACATGTGAAGGTCAAAAGTCGGTTTTGAGTATCTTCCTCTATCACTCTCCACGTTAGTTTTGTCTTTTTATTTTTGAAACAAGATCTCCAGTGAACCTGAAGCTCACTGTTTTAGCTAGAAATGGCGGTCAGTCTGTCTTCATGATGCTCCCCTCCCCTTTTCCCTCCCTAAAACTGAGGTTACAGGTACACACTTCCGTGCCCAACTTTTGCATGGGTACTGGGAAGCCAGACTCTGCTCCTTGTGTTTGCCCAGCAACTGCTTTCCCCGCGGCCACCCCTCCAGCTCCTTATTTTTGAGCATTCGGAAAAGACTGTGGCCCATCCTTTCAAAGGAAGATAAAGGGTTTCACCTATGTTCAAGGCTCAGAAGATACCTGGCTTTGCTTAAAAGAGAAAAATAACCTAAGCTTATCTTGAGTACTCTGGGTTTCGTCTCTAGGTTCCAGTGCCCATCAAACCCTTTGTTTGGTGAACTGTCCAGGCTAATGCCTAGAATAATGTCCTGTCTTTCATCCCTTTCCATCTGTTCTTGCCAAACCCCACATCCTCCAATTTAATATCCCCAGCTCTGAGGTTTTATTCTCATAGATTAAAAGCTTGGTTTGTGTGTGTATGTGTGTGTGTGTCTGTCTGTCGGTTTGTCTGTCTCTGTCTGAGTGCATATGTGCATGTTTATATGGATTTAAGTATATATGTGTGGCTGTATGTGTGCCTGTGTGCTTATGAAATGCATGTGTGTGTTCATACATGTGGAAACCAGAGGTGAACTTCCTCAGAAGCCATTCACCTTGATTTTTGACACAGGATTTCTTCAGGTCTTTATTACAGCCTGAGCTGCCTGGCCTGCAAGCACAGAGACCTTCATGTTTCTGCTTCCACAGCAGTGGAATTACAAGCACACATCACTATACCCAGCTTTTCACACGAATTCTTAGGAACTCATGCTTGCATGGCAAGCAATATACTAACTGACCTATCATTGCGGCACTAGATTAGAGACTCTTAAAAGTTGGGGTTCCTTTCCTAAGAAAATATATTAGATTGAAAGGATGTGAGTTTTAAAGATTGCCACCACCACTGCCACCACACACACATACACACACACATGCATGCACACATACACACACACAAATACACATGCATGCACGCATGCACACACACACATAGAGCGTATGATATTTCTCTTTGGGAGTGGACACCAGGCAGTACACTGGGATTCCATCCCTTGTTCCTCCTGGAAATTAATGAGCAGAATGAACATTGTGATGGTTCCATGTGGAGGAGGACTAATATGGAAGCAGAAACAAGGCCTTGAGGCTTCATGAAATTAATGGTGCAATTTTGTTGATTAATCAATGCATTTCCTTATGTCCAACATGATTCCAGATTGTTTAAAACAAACAAGATCATCTTTGAAAATGAGATTTCAAAATTAGAAATTAGTACACTTCTTGTAGCACTTTGAAGCACTCTTTCCAATCAGTAAGAGGCAGGCTGGAACTGCAGTGGCGCAGTGCATGTTTGGGCAATCCCCGGTGTAGAGACAGGTTGTTATTTCGGGTTTAAAGCTAGCCAGGCGACCAGGAGCTGGGGCGGCAGGAACACAGCCCGCAGCTCCTACTACAAATGCCCACTTTCTCACATTAACCCAGATGTCCATATGTATGGCTATGGACTCACACAATTGTCTAGATTCCTTAAAGAAAAAACTATTTCCTCAACTAATAGCTAAGATGCTGCAGAAATGGGGCTGACATAATGGTAGTATGACTTTGAGAACTCCTTTGCTCAAGCTTCTCTGAGTGTTCAGTCTACTTCCTGTTGCCTGCATATCAACATGGAGTAGCTGTCCAGCAACACATCTGCCTGCATGCTGCCAACTCCCACCATGATGATAACGGACTGAACCTCTGAACTGTGAGCCACCCCAATAAAACATTTCCTGTAAAGAGTTGCCATGGTCATGGTGTCTATCCACAGCAATAGAAACTCTTACTAAGACAGAAATAAATAGTGATATTTTATTTATGATTTAATAAATAAAGCTTACCTAAAGATCAGAAGGCAAAGCTAAGCCACTAGAGGTCAGGCAGTGGTGATACACACTTTTAATCCCAGAATTTAGGGGACAAAGGGAGTTGGATCTCTATGAGTTCAAGACCACCCTGGGCTACACAAGATCAATGCAGAAGAAATCCAAGTGGTGGTGCCTCACTTCTTTAACCCCAGTACTAGGGAGTCATACGCTTTAATCCCAGCACTAGAGGGAATATAAAATGAAAGGAGAGAGAGGCTTAGCCTGCTTAGTCTGTGGTTGCTCAACCTTGGTAGACATAAGGCTTCTCTAGTGGCTTGTCTTTGCTTGTCTGGTTTTCAGGTTGAACCCCAATATCTGTCTTTGGGTTTTTATTATTCATGCTACAGATGTAGGTTATTCTTTGCTAATTCTACCACAGAAGTGTCCATGGGAAGCTCTAGCCCACAGCTATTTCCCCAAGTCTCTTTTGCGTACGGATGCTGAGCAAGACCTTACTGCATGATGTGCACGGCTGCTGGTTTTATAGTGCTCACTGGGATTTTACAAGAAGAAAAGGCTTTTTGTTATGGACCGACTTTCAGGAAGACAGCATGAAATAAAAGCTCAAGATAGTGTCTGGCATCAGGGGAATTTATAGGAATGGAGAGGGCAGGGTCTAGCCTCTGGGGATGGTAAGAAGTTTTAGGGTCCTTTCACAAAGATGTAAAATGTTATCATGCCTCTGCATGAGTGGTGTTTGTCTCTTTGGGGTACAGGAGTAAACTACCTTCGGGGTACAGGAGTGAACTATCATTTGTCAAGCAGGAGTCTGAACTTGTGAAATAAAAAGATTTGTAGGAAGCCGGGCATGGTGGTAGCACGCACCTTTAATCCCAGCACTTGGGAGGCAGAGGCAGGCAAATCCATGAGTTCAAGACCAGGCTGGCTACAAAGCAAGATCCAAATTAGCTGTGGATACACAGGGAAACCCTGTCTTGAAAAACAAAACAAAACAAAATGAAACAGTTTGGTAGAACAGAACAGACACATTTAGTGCGTATTCATTCTTGAAGATTCAGTTTTGAACACCCACCAATGGCTTCCCGAAGAGCAACTTACACACTTTGCTGCCTAAGGAGTTTGTGTCTGGGTCTGTCCAGAGTTTAGCTAAGATAAGGATTCCCTGTTTAGCTCTGGCTATCCTAGAACCAGCTCTGTTGGTCTCAAACTCAGAGATTGGACTCTGCCTCATGAGTGCTCGCTAAGATTAAAGACGTGTACCACACAGCCTCCAGGATGCTGGGATTAAAGTGTGTGCCATCACAGCCAGCTGTGCTTAGCCAGTATCAGAGCTGTCCTAGGAGGAGTAGGTCAAAGGGGACAATGCTATTTGTATTGATTGGTCTTTTGATCTTCTCTGCATGTGCCCTTGCCTCAAATAATTATCAGGACAACGGGTAAAAAATGAACTCTAAAGATAGTCTAGCTCAATTAAAAATGTATTCACATATCCAGCAATGCAGGAAATGATGTAAAGAACTTTAAACTGCAGAGATTATATTAAATTTAATTTGGGAGAGAAAAATAAGTATTATGGTTTTTTCTTTTGTGGAGGAACTGAGGTTCAAACGCAGTACTTTACATAGCTAGGCAAACATTCCACCAATGAGCAGCATTCCAACCTCTGAATCTAGATCACTTCAATTAATACAGTATTTAATATTCCGATCTCTGCTAAATACTAGCTGCTAAGGTTAAGCACTGCTAACTAGTCGAATATTTTGACATTCTTACTCATTATTTTTCTGTTAGTCCTATAACATTTGTTTCATTATTTATTGAAGAAAATTCACAGCTGCTGTGAATTTAATGTGTGTTCCCCTCAGACCCAGCTTCACCACCCCCAAGGTGATGGGCTTAGGAGATGGGGACTTTGAAAGATGAGTTCCGGAGGACAAACCCTGCAGCAAGAGGTTTACTACCTTTATAAAAGATGCCCAAGAGGCTCCCTTCTCCATATAAGATCACAGTGGAAAGACAGAGGTTTCTAGGCACTGTAAGAAATAACCTTCTGTTGTTTTTAATAAAGTCAGCATCTTTATATAAAAATGGCTTGAAGGTACCCTAAGGGAAGTCTACTGAGGCATTCAGGACCTTTGATCCATGTTCTTGTCAATAAAAGAATTTATAGATGGTTATACAAGCAAATTTTATTTGGAAGAGAAAGTGTTTGAGAAAGCAGAAGTGTTCACTCTGGGAAGGACCTGGAGCCCAGAGGACTTGGAGCTAGGACTGCACTTCTGTGAACTCAGCGTTGTTGAGGAAGGGGGAAGTCGGATCCTTTGATTAACCAAATGTGACGATTGCAGTAACTATGACAAGTTACGTGACCAGGCCTTGGGTGCTTTTGCGTTACTGACTTCAAGCCCTGAGCCACATACAAAGGGGCAGATTGTCCCTTTGATCTGTATCAGTTACACTGTGGCAGAAGGTTATATACCAGCCCCATGGTAGGACGGGCTTAGGGGAGTCGCTGCTGGTAATGATTTAAAGATCTAGGGGAAGACCAGTTCCTCTCTTTTCTGATACAATGAGAAGAATGGTCAATATGTCATTGAACAGGGATGTAGGATGAAAGAATTTCCACCATGCCTGGTCCTGACTCCCTCTTTTCAGGCCCTTCGGGAACTAAGATAATAACTACATGTTTTATCTCACTTTGGCCCTTCCATTTCGGAACTTCATTGTGATCCGACTGAAGTGTTACAGTATTTTACAGTATTTACAGTATTTTATAGCAGCCACACATCCAATGTTTTCTAGAAAAGAACACAATTTTCCAAGCGACATTAACCATCAAATGGAGACTACTTTGTTTTCAAATGTCGACGGGTTAAAGCTGGAAGAGTTGGGCTGGGCTGTGTGCATTCTTTCAAATTTTGCCTTATTTTGTTCCAGTGCTGGTATGAGTAAACTCAAGAACGCAGTGCTACCCACAAAACGCATGAGAAGTTAGACTAGCAGAACAAGGAGAGTGGAGAGTAGGTCACATAAGGTACTATTCTAGAGTAGATTTTAAAATCAGGGGAGCATCTCAGGGCCCACCCCAGAGTAAGAGGAAATAAGGTGGTGAGTGAGATAAAGAAATATTTTTCAAAGCTACCTAGAAATTTGACTGGGATTTATGCAAATGTAAAACTCTCTGTGCTTGCTCTATGAGTTTTGCCATCCGTCCAGCTTCTCATGGTCTGCCTTTATTGTTTCCCTCTCTTGTTCATCAGAACTCCCATTTTTAACCTAAATATTCTTGAGGACCTCATAGACTAGCCCAGATTCTCTCTGCAATATGTTCTCAAAATATCCTGTGCTCTTCATTGCTCTCATCCTACAGTTTTGATAAATTTGAAATTTTGTTTCGACAGCATAGGGCTGTCCACCTAGACACTCTATTCATAATTGTGTCCTTCAGGCCTAGAGAATGTGCGGTGCACTGTCGAGTCAATGGATATCTGTTGACTGACTATAGGAACTCCTTCAGCTCCTCACTTTGTGCTAAGCCAAGAAGAGTATTACCAGAAGGAGTATGCTATATGATTTTTTTTAAAAGAAATTAAAATAAAACTATCTAGACTTAAATCCTAATTGCGCCATTGATTAACTACTGGGAAAGCATATACAGATTGGAAATGAAGTCCTCTGAAGAATCCGCGCATGTGTTAAAGACATCACAGAGTACTTGAGGAGGCTAACTTGAACACCCTGCTCATGAAGAGTATTGTAGATCAACAGCAAAACGAGCTGCAGCATCCTTTAGTGCCCCGCCCACTTCCTAATTTCTCAGATCTTATTAGTGTGTGTATGTCTCTCCCCACTTCTCTGTTTCTCTCCCTCCCTCTCTCTGTCTCTGTGTATGTGTGTGTCTGTCTCTCTGTGTCTCTCTCCCTCCATGTCTTTCTTTCTCCTTTCCTCTCTCTCTGTCTCTGTGTCTGTGTCTGTGTCTCTTTCTGTCTCTCTTTGTCTCTCTCCCTCCCTCTTTTCCTACCTCCCCCCTCCTCTCTCTCTCTCTCTCTCTCTCTCTCTCTCTCTCTCTCTCTCTCTCTGTCTCTGTAAGGGTGTGTATCTCTCTCTCCCTTCCTCCCTCTCCCTCTCTCTCTCTGTCTCTCCCTCCTTCTCTCTTTCTGTCTCTGTGTGTATGTGTGTCTGTCTCTTTGTGTATGTGTGTGTGTGTGTGTATATACCAGATGCATGTACCTCTGAAAGCACTGGGTGTGCCCCCCCCATCAGCTGTAGTTACAAGCTGCTGTGAGCCACATTTGATACGGATGCTGGGACTCAAGTCCCCTGGAAGAGCAACAGCAAATGCTTTAACCTCTGAGTCACTTCCCTAGTCCTAATCTTGAACCCCTTTGACAGCCATTACTACCAGTCTGTATATCTCACTTACCATCCTGATGAATTTCAGATAAAATTCGCTCAGGAGCAACTCCAGTTCTCCATCAGCTCCAAAGCTGAAAATGCTGTAGACAGCCTCTGAAACCTGGAAAGGGATTTCCTAATCCGTCCCTTCAGGGTATTCCTTTGTTTGTTTGTTTTTGTTTTCTCAGACAGGGATTCTCTGTGAACTCACTCTGTAGACCAGGCTGACCAGAGCATCTCTTAAATGCATTGACTTGTGTCTTCCCTCTGTCCTGTAATTATAAAAGTCCACATCCTGAGACCTGACTGATAACTCGAGGTAACTTGACTCTGTGTCTCCTGGGTCATGACCTCTCAGATCACTCATATTTGACTCAGAATAAACTATCTTCTTATTTCCTTAAAGCACACTTGTTATTTTTACCTTAACAACATGAACAGAGCCACAAAAGGAGCTCAGGAGTCGAGCGGCACAGCGCCTGCTCAGCCTTTGACCCCGCAGTTCAACCTAGAACACCAATAATGAAAAACAAGAGGTAAATTAAAGGAAAACTAAGAGGGCTATTTTATCTAATCCTCCTTGTTAAAGATAAGGGGAGGGATTTCCCTGCATGCCTTTTCCTTAGTAAACTTTTAAGGTTAAGAACTTCCCCTTTCTTGAAATGAATGCAAATCCTTTTGTCAGCGGTCAGGTCCAGGAATGCCTGTCTCTAGGCTCCTGAGAGCCATCAACCTGAAGCAGTTCTATCAACCTGAAGGAGTTCTATCTGGAAGATTCTGTTGGAAGGTCTGGACACAGCTTTGGTCAGCATCTTGTACAAACATCCAAACTACCTCATCTAGAGATGAGAAACTTTTAACCTTTGAATACAGCCAGTAGACGATCACTGTATTACCACAGGAAGTGAGGATGAACCCTGTGTGTGACAGGTATTGCTAATAAGTCTTTTTTTTTTTTTTTTTTTTTGGTTTTTTCGAGACAGGGTTTCTCTGTGGCTTTGGAACCTGTTCTGGAACTAGCTCTGTAGACCAGGCTGGTCTCGAACTCACAGAGATCCGCCTGTCTCTGCCTCCCGAGTGCTGGGATTAAAGGCGTGCGCCACCATCGCCCGGCCGCTAATAAGTCTTTTTACTTGAAGACTACAACCATTCATCTTAAAAACCTGTGTGTAATGGGTTTTATCTGATTGGTTATATAAAAGGTTAAGATTTCTTTCCCTTTGCAAATGCTTGATGTGTTGCCTACAACTGGGTCACATTCTGGCTTAGTAGTTATCTAAACATAAAACTATTTTCTTCCTCTCCTATCTGGAGGAGAAGTTTTCTGTTGACAGGCAATTTTGTTTTTAGTTTTCCCAGCAATTGATAACTTTGGGCAAATTACATTTAACAGTGAAACTAAGCATCATTGGCTTTGTCTATAAAATAAGAAGCCTAATAATACCATTCATAAACTCACTGTGGAAATTCTCCAAGCTAACAAAACAAAGGACCTAAAACAATGCATAATTTGTGTGAAGAACTCAGTAAGCACTGCTATTAAAATCACACACACAAAAAAAATGGTCACAATTTCTAGTTCCGATGCTCTGTTGGGTAGCAATTTCTTTAAAGATAAAATGTTCCATCTCTGAGGCAAAATTGTTGAAACTCAAGATACTCTAAATGTGAGTGAAATATTCAGTCCTTCAAGGAATTCCTTAAGACTCAGGAAGTAAGCAACTCAGAAGTTTCAGGAACTCCCTAAAATTGACCTAATGTACTAAATCTTTCCCTCCAAGCTTATATAAGCAATGAGGTCTGCAAGAGACATTCTCAGACAAGCTGAGCTGTGTGGAAGGTTCTCAGACTAAGGGAGCTGCCTAGAAAATACTCAAACCTGTTGAGCTGCCTGCAAGTCATGCAGTGAGGCCCAGGGCTCCAGATTTGAAGAATCATCCCCTGTGCTGACTTGAACTCTTCGTGATGCGGCTGCCTGAGGCATCTCTGCTTCAGTGAATAACACCTTACCCATGCTCCCATACATGATCTTAACAAACCCATGGGTTCACCCAGAAGGACTCTGATAGTATCCTTACTTTGGAGTATCCTTGGTTCCCTATCTGGGGTGACTAGACACTTGTCCACATGTCCCCAGATAGTGTCACAAAACATTCTCACAGAGAAAAATATATCTACCTATGCTACCAAAAATACTATCCTGGGCGCTGAAGAGATGGCTCTGCAGTTATGGGATTTGTTTCTCTTGCAGGAGACCTGGGCACAATGTCTAGCAGCTCTATCACAGCTGCCTGTAGCTTCAGTTCTAAGGGATCCAATGCCCTCTTCTGATTTCTGAGAATACCAAACACACATATACATACACACAAGCAAAGACCACAAACACATAAAGGTAAAAAAAAAAAAGTATTCCAGCCCCTTCATAGCAGTAGGTGGCTGTGTAGGCTTTGATGAGTAAGAGGTCCAGTTCACTAATACTGAGCTTTGCTTCATAGTAGCTGTCTATGCTATGGTTGTGGGAATTCCATGCACATTTTTGCATAGCTTATAGCCTAATATTTCTTTATGGGTTTTTAAAATGCAGGGACAGTTTCTATTTTCATCTGTCATTTCACACTCATCTAATAATTCCAAATATTTCTTGGTTCCCGGTTTCTCCTCCTGGCTGTACATGAAATCTACACCTAGCCATTTTTGTTTCGGTGACATCTTCAGAATCCTTGCCTTGTGGGATTTTTTTTTTCTAGAACAAAAAGTAGCAATTCTGGCCGGGCGGTGGTGGCGCACGCCTTTAATCCCAGCACTCGGGAGGCAGAGGCTGGCGGATCTCTGTGAGTTCGAGACCAGCCTGGTCTACAGAGTGAGTTCCAGGACAGGCTCCAAAACCACAGAGAAACCCTGTCTCGAAAAATCAAAAAAAAAAAAAAGTAGCAATTCTCATTCCATAATGGCTATTTTAATATCTTCTCAAACTTGATTAATTTATTAAATAGAAGGCAAGGCACACAGCTTTACTACTGATAAATTAATAATATTTTTATTAAGTTATGGGTTTGGATTATATGATAAATTCTCAAGCAATAAAGTATACTAGCTGCAGATGTTTGCAACAAAGCTGGTACCAACATGGAGGCTGTTTCAGAAGTTGCAGGTCATTGCTGGGCTGAGTTCAATTAACTGGAGGGAAATCCTGCACAAACAGCAGGAATAGGGCCACCATAGAAGGGCTGGAATGGGATCACATTTTAGAGTCTATTAGGCCTTGATGAAGACTCCCCTGGATATTCCTTTTTAATGGAATTTGAGGGATTAAAAATGGCTTCACAAATCACTTTTTAATCTGGTGAAGGAAGCTGGGAATGAAAAACACCAGGCTGTCATCTTCAAGTGCAAGGCAAGTTGTAAATAAAGAAAACAAATTAGAGGCTGGTTCACACCTCATCAGCTACCTAACAACCTGTTACCAGTTAATTATACACCTTTAAAAGGCATGTACAAGAGAAATTATTCAGAAATCAGTTTCTCTAAAAGGGAGGGGAGCCGATAAGGGGGATGCCAGCAGAGGTAGCATTTAACTCCTTAGGTGCTGTGATCAACCCAGAAGGTGGGAAAGTATTTTCTCAGGAATGATTAGTTTAGAAAGTGCCATCAATTAGTCCTCTGGCCTCAAGGGTGTCTGCACCTATGATCCACTCCTGGCAGATAAATGTTTGCTGAGGTTGTCCTGGGAGGTAGAATCTCCAATAGCGTCTAGTGCCCATTCGAGTGTTCTTAGCGTGTGGCTGACATTCACTGGTGGAGCTAAGAGGTAGAGCCTGACCCTCAGCCATTTCCATGACAACGCTGAGCACACTGCTGTGGGAGGTGTGAACAGCCTCCTTGTGAGTGTTTGGAGTTGCTGTTATGTGATCTGCAATACACCCACTTCCACTTGCATTAACTTTTGGGTAAATGACAAGCTGTTGGAAATCATACATGTTAAACAGCAAATGAATTTGAAACTGTCAATAACTGTTGTGTTATCTAGTCTATGTACATGATTTCAATGACAGATTTTTGTTAGGAACCAAATATTTGTATCTGCCCCCAAACCCATTTTCTGTGAGGGTGTGAGGGTGTGAGGAGGTGGTGGGACTTTGAGGGGGTCCTGGGGGCAGAGCCCTTGGGAAAAAGACTGGTGCTCTCATAAAACAGACTTCAGATGGGACAGATGGCTCAGTTTGCAAAGGACCCAAGTTCTGTCCCTTGAACCCACATTGGGGAACCCATGCCTGTACATAACTCCAGTTCCAGGGGAATCTGAGACCTCTGACCTCCACGTGAACCCAGGCACATGCACATACTCTCAACACTTACACACATACAAACAATTCTAAAAATCTTAAGTTTAAAAAGACCTGTGGGAATTCCTCTGATGAGAACACAAAGGTACCACCTGACGGCCAGGAGTCAGGAAAATAGGTGAGAAGATGCACCCGGTTCACACAGCGTATGGGATTTCGGCTGTGTCACCCTGAACAGGCTAAGATGGATGTGTGTATGAGTTTATTTGTTTCTGTGGGATAGTTTTGAATATATGACAGTCCCGAAAGCTCTGTGAAAATGTTCTCTAAGGTATCAGTCTGCATGATGGCTTGGACTCCCTAGGCAAGCTGCAGTCAGGCATTTTCTCCATGCTATAGATTGTCCCTCATTAGTCCAGGGTAGTCATTACCTGTCTCACTGGATGCTCGGAAGCATGACTGGCAGAAATAATCTTAGTGCCCTAAACCAGGGGTAGTGGAGATTAAGATGAAAGCTCTAAAAATATTATGTTGTACATCTACCAAAAGCTCTGCTCCCCAACAAAGGAAGCCTATGTAATTTTAAATTAGTTAACTCCACAATAATATATTAGTAATTGATAAACTGCACAAATTATGCTTGAATTATCAATTCTATTTGAATTATATTTACAAACAAACTGTAGTGGTTTGAATAAGAGTGGCCCCATAGTGTCATATATGTGAATGAATGCTTAGTCACCAGGGATTGGAACTGCTTGGCAGGATTAGAAGGATTAGGAGGTGTGGCTTTGTTGGAGGAAATGTGTTACTTGAGGTAGGATTTGAGTTTTCAAAAGTCCATGCTGTGCCCAGACTCTCTGCCTACAGAGCAGGATGTAGCTCTCCACTACTTTTCCAGCGGCATGCCTGCCATTCCTGCTCCCATGTTCCCTGCTGCAATAATGAACTAAACCTTTAAAAGTGTAAACAAGTCCCAATCAAATGCTTTCTTTGTAAGAGTTGCCTTGGTTGTGGTGTATCTTCACAGCAATAGACCAGGGACTAAGATATAAGTGGCGATTTATTTACTATGCTGATGTGGGAGTCCCCTCTGTATGCTGTGAATACTATTGGTTAATAAAGAAACTGTCTTGAGCCTGTGAGCAAAGCTAGGCAGGGAAAACTAAACTGAATGCTGGGCAAAAGGCGGCAGAGTTGGAGAGAAGCCATGGAGCAGCCACCGGAGGCAGACGCGTGTTGAAACCTTGCCGTTAGGCCACAAACCTGGTGGTAAAATATAAAATAATGGAGATGGGTTAATTCTAGATGTCAGAGCTAGCTAGCAATTCACTTAAGTAGTTGGCCAGCAGTGATTTAAACAATATAGTTTCTGTGTGGTTATTTCAGGTCTGAGCTAGCTGGTTAGCTGGGAAACAAACAAGCCGCCTCATAAAAACACTATGCATTAATGAATTTAGCATTAGTTCACCTCCTAGTAGCTGTTCAGTGGACACTTAATCAAAAGATATCTAGTCAGTTCTAAAGAAATATGTGTTCGTAGTGACATACACCTGCAATCTCAGCTATTGGGAAGGCTAAGGCAAGAATATGACCTGAGCCTAGAAGCTTGAGGTCAATTGGGCAATATAGCAAAAAATAGAAATACATAGCTGTATTTCTCTGAAACTGTGGCTCCTAAATATAGTATAAACACCATATTCATTATATCTTTTAAGCTAAAGTGCATTTCACAGAGAAAACTGCAGTGTGCATAATTGTGCCCTATCACTCCTCTGCATTATGCAGTGTACAAGGAGAACTGGTAAATACACACGACGCAGATTTCCTCGCCACATCATTCATAGTGCCTTATGAGGGAGGCAGAAATGAGCATATTCATTACAGACCCAAAGAGCCTCATCAAAACGAGAGCTCAAAAATCTGATGCAAGATGAAGATGAGTAACCAGGGAGGCTGGAGGGATGGCTCAATGGTTAGGAGCACGTGCTGCTCTTGCAGAGGACCTGGGTTTAATCCCAAGCACCCACATGGCAGCTCACAGCCATCTGGAGCTCCAACTCCAGAGATTAGCAAGGTGGTGGTGGCACACACCTCTGATCCCAGTACTCGGGGGTTAGGGGCAAGTAGACCTCCGTGAGTTTGAGGCCAGCGTGGTCTACAGATTGATTTCCAGAACAGCCAGGACTAGAAAATTTAGAGAAACCTTGTCTCAGAAAACCAAAAAAGAAAAAGAAAAAAACCCCAAAAATTAGTAATCAGTATTTCTGTGTTGTCTACATAATAAATAAACACTAATTAAATCTATTTAGTTTGAGGTTTTATTTTATTTCCTGAAATTATTGCTTGATTCAGAGTCTTATTGTATTTAAATGTGTTTTTCATGATGCAATACACTTTGTTAGAGACAATCATGCATTTAATATCAGTAAGCTTCCTCAAAACTCTTAATCTTAAAAATCAATAGCCAAAAATTCTAAATTACAATACTATTAAATGCTTATTTGGCAAAATTTAAGCTGAGTTATGTGGTTTTGATCATTTTGAGACAGGTATCATTACGTATTCCAGGCTAGTCTTGAAGTCAAAATCCTCTTCGGTTCCTGAGTTCTGAGATTACAGATGCGTGCCCCCAGGACCAGCCTGAACTTGATTCTTGACAAGTTTTTTATTTATTTATTTTTCTATGTATGGTATGAGTACATGCATGTTCCCCTGTATATGGGTACACATGCATACACATGCATGAGGAAGGAAAACCTGATGTCTAGTATCTCCCTCAATCTTTCTCCTCTTCAGACATCCTTCAGCAGTAACCAGAATATAAACATGGATAGCAATCCCATAATAAGAACCTCCTCTGGCTCTTATTACCAAACCTGGGAGGGGGATGGGTGTGGATGTGGTGGGTGGGGGTGGCAAGGCTGGAGAACATCCTGTGAAAAATTTAAAATGTATTTCACTTTTATTTTTTTATTTTTTTGGTTGTATTTCACTTCTTGATTGAAAGTATCCTGCATTCTGGGAAAAGTCAATTTGCATAACAGTTGGAGTCTCACTGCCCAGTGTTAAACCCATCTACCTACACTGCCTCTGTGGATCTGTTAATCAGGTTTCCTGTCTTTTCTAGAAGGCAGCCTAATTGCTGAAGTCCTGCAGAAACCCCTCACTGAGAGAGGGATTTAATTTGTTACTTAATGCCATGTTTTTATGGAGTCTGGTCAAACACTGCCGCTTGCCACGTCATTCTGTGAGCTCCACCGTTTGTTCATTTTTAGAATTCTTCCTTTGGTTTGATCCGACTTGTGTTTTTCTAATGCCTCTTTTATAACTTTGGTTCTATTTGTTTACTTTTATGACCCAGAATGCCCTTTTCTGCCAGAGAAAAATCTCATCATCGCTGTAAGAAGTATTGATTGCTGGCCCGCAGGGTACGTGTCACTGTTCCTGGTGCTTTGGGGGTTGGTCAGGTTCCATTAACTTTTCTCCCTGATACAGTCAAAGTGCAGCAAAATGACAGCAAAAGCCCACTCTGTCATTGCTTGCATCTGGAGACCGTGGAAACGGGTACTCCAAAGGATAGACACCTCGGATGATTCTCAAAAACCAGGTGATTGAATCACGAAGGTATTCAAGCCTCTATACAGAGCCTGACCTTACACCTTGTTTCTCGCCAGAAGAGTTTTCTCCCATCTTCCCTTCCCCCAGTCCCCTTTCTTTTTGTCCCCATCACTTCTTTAACAGTGGCAGAATGAGTGTAAGCCTTGGACTATTATTTGACATCGTTCTTTTATGAAATCCAATTTCTTTTGATAAATGTCAGAAGGGGACACATTCTTCAGTAAAATGAGCTGAGCCTAGAGCAAATTTGTCATTGCCACCTCCCCAGTCATCCTTTGTGGTTCTGACAAATACAGTATGTCCTGAGCTTGTCCGTCCTTGGTGACCTTAAGGAAATAGAAAAGCGATCCCATTCTTTCTGACTACAGCACCGCCAGTTGTCACAGATGACAAGTTAGAGATGATTAAAATGTGTAGATACTTTTCCTGGGTGTCTGTCCCTTGGGGGCAAATCTATAGAATGATGGTGGAACAAAAGCATGGTACATGTTGTGCCTATGTTAAACATGGAGATTTGCATCTTAGTTTTAAAACTTTTTTTCCCAGAAGATTTATTTTCATTATGAGTATAAGTGTGGGTGCGTGTGTCTGAGGAATCCAGAAGGTATTGGACCTCCTGGAACTAGAGTTGCAGGCAGTTTTGAGCTGCCTGAGGAGGGACTGGGAATCAAACTCAGATCCCCAGTAAGAGCAGTGCACACTTTTAAGACTTGAGCTGTGTCTCCAGCCCTTGTTTGAAACTTAATGCTATGAAGGTCCAGAAAACCTTGTGGTGTCCCAATAAGGAGACTGATTTCAAAATTGTCAAGTCTTCAACATCCACTCCCCAGCTATGCAAACTGGGCTGCTGTAGAACAGAACGTTAGTTTAACTACGTAAAAATGTGTTGCGTTTGTTTGTGTTGAAGAATAACTGTTACGCTATATAGTGATGTGTTGCTGCTTCACCTTGCCTGCCTAAGGCTCCTGATTGGCTAGGCATAAATAATAAATAGCTAGACAGCAGGGAGATAGGCGGGGCTGGTGGGCAAGAGAATAAGTAGGAGGAGGAATCTAGGTTTGAGTGAAAAGGAGAGAGAAAGAGAGGGAGATGCCAGAAGCTAACCAGCCAGGCAGCCGACAGGACAGACCCACAGACATGGAGAGAGCAGAAAAAATCGGATACACAAAATGAAAGAAAGGTAAAAAGCCAAGAGGCAAAACATAGACAGAGAGAAGCAGGTTAAAAGAAGTTAAAGGAACCAGTGGGACAAGCTTAAACTAGGTGGGACAAGCCTAAACTAAGGCTGAACGTTCATAACTAATATGTCTACATGCCATGATTTGGGAGCTTGTGGTCTAAAAATGTCTGTTATAACGCACACAAGAAAAAATCTGAAATAACCTTATTCTAGTGAGTTGATCCACCTTTCCCTAAGAACATATTACTATTAGTTATTCCCACGTCACAATTGCCTTAGGGAGAAGGAAATATAGGAAATCAAGTCAGTTAGAATAGCTCCCTCAGATACCATAGAAACAGAAGGCCCTGGGAACAGACGCGTTAGTTTACAGTTGGTATTTAGCCCAGGGAGTCAGTCATTTTTTTTTGCCAGATTTGTCTGAAAAATCTATTGTTACTTACACCTTCGCTTTCTGAACTAGAAATTTTAATGCTAGATGCATGAGAAAGACTTTAGCTGGATTTTAACAAGTAAACTTGATCACCATCAAGTTATCCCTTTAACAGACTGTTAGGAGTCTCTATTGTATATAGGTCTGTACAAAGCATGGGAGGAGGACTCAATGGACAAGGCTCTTGTTCTTTTTGGGGGGGGGCAGGGGTTTGAGACAGGGTTTCTCTGTAGCTTTGGAACCTGTCCTGGAACACACTATAGGCCAGCCAGTCTAGTATCAAACTCATAGAAATCCCTCTATCTCTGCCTCCTGGGTGCTAGGATTAAAGGCATGGGCCACCACCACATGGCCTAGCTCTTGCTTTTATGATATTTGTTTGCCATGAACAAGTAATTCCTTTTTTTGAGACAGGATCACCCTGGAGTCCTGGCTGTCCAAGAACTTATTATGTGGACCAGGCAGACCTTGAACTCACGGAGGTCTACCTGATTCTGTCTCCCGAGTGCTGGGATTAAAGGTGGGTGCTTTACAGGTGGAGCCCACATTATTGAGATTAGTGACTTTATAACAGGAGGCACCAGACAGACAAAACCTCTGCATGTAAAGATTTAGCAAGAAGAAGACTGCCTCACAGAAACTGAATAACACCGGCTCTGCTGCTGCCTTGGATGGTACAGTCTTCAGAGCTAGGAGAAATACAGGTTTGTTGTCTCAGCCACCCGTTTAACACCCGTTTAACATGATCATGGCTTGACTAAGACAAGAGGATTATCATACTAGGTTATGATAAGGGAACAGAATCACAGTCACAGACAGGCTCACCAATTTGTTTTTTTGTCACAAAGCTCATAAAAAGCAGAGTTGGGATTTCTCCAGGGTAGTCCGGCAATAGAGCCTGTGCTCTTAACCATGATTGTTGCTGTAATTCATCAGATAACTGTCATATAAATCCATTAACTGCTGACTGCCATGCTAGATGGTTGACATGAAAACACCCTGCAGAAGCTCACAGTCTGGAGCG
This sequence comes from Neodon shergylaensis, assembly GCA_025134845.1. Classification (NCBI taxonomy): domain Eukaryota; kingdom Metazoa; phylum Chordata; class Mammalia; order Rodentia; family Cricetidae; genus Neodon; species Neodon shergylaensis. The sequence continues at coordinate 9,797,017 of JABTXL010011977.1, read as the reverse complement.
GGAGACCAAATCGTAACCACAACGCAGCGGGATAAATGTGAGGCCAGTGTGAACGAGTGATATTAGGAGCACCCAGAAAGCAGCAACACTGTACTTTGTGCTTATTGTTTTCTTATTAAAAACAAACACTAACGGAGACAGTTATCCACGGTGCAGTTTAGAAAGTGTTACTAAATTTGCTACTGAGGCAGATGGGAAATCAAAGTGCTGCTAATGCTTCTTTCCAGACTTTGTCTCTTGGCTACTCATTGGCCCTTAGAGATTAACTTCATTAGCTCTCAGTGACGCTAACTTGTCTTCCATTGTTTCCACACGGGCACAGAACTGGGGTTTTGTAAAGAAACAAATGTGTTGAATTGATCAACTAAACCTATAATTACACTGTTATTAGTTATTGACGAAATCTGCTTCCCCCTTTGATGTCTTACTCTTCCTTCCATTTCTCAATTCTAAAGTCTGTATCCTCATTCTTGCTTAGTACCCCCAAATCTCATGTCTCATAGTCAACACATTCAACCGGCTGATCCCTGAGAATAGGGTCCTCAAGTCCCAGTCTCCACTGGAGGGTAGGGTCAGTGAGCAAGCTCAGGCGAACCATTCCTACCAACTCATTCTCTCCTTTTATTTTTTATCTTTCCCTCCTTCCTCTTTGTGTTCCCACTCCCATCACCCTCTACTTTCTATGTATTAGGCAAGCGTTCTATCACCGAGCTATCTTCCCAATCCAATTTCTACTTTCTGGTTAGTTCCCGAGCTTCTGACTTCTCTATTTTCTCCTTAAAATGAAGTGGGGTTGAGTTCATGTTGGGCCATTTTTCAATTGCAAAATTTATAACTGAATAAAATATGACTGTGGTGGTTTGAGGGGAAATGGCCCCTGTAGGCCCACAGGGAATGATACTGTAAAGAGGCGTGGCCTCGTTGGAGTAGGCGTGGCCTTGTTGGAGGAAGAGTGTCACTGGTCTCGGAAGCTTAAGCCAGTCCTAGTAGCTCACTTTCTCTTCCTGTTGCCTGCTGTTCCAGATGTAGACCTCTCAGCTACCCCTCCAGCACCATGTCTGCCTGCGTGCTGCCGTGTTTCGCACCATGACGATAACAGAATAAACCCCTGAACTATAAATCAGTCTCAACTAAATGTTTTTCTATGTAGGAGTGGCCATGATCATAGTGTTCCTTCACAGTGATAGAACCCCTAAGACCTTGTCACATTAACTAGTTCTGCGTTTGTTCCTTTTTGACACTTGTGGGGACACTCCTTGAGTCAGGGTTCATCCTAACTCAGTATGACGTGATCCTGTAGCCTGCATGTCTGAAAAGAGCGAGGATATCAAAAGAGACACTTGTGTCCCTCACTCTGACAACCTGGACTGTCAAAACAAGACACCTCAAGAATTAGAGTTTCCTCTAAGAATTACATGTTGGGATAAGAAGAGAAAAGCTGAATGAAGCTTGAACTAGCCAGAGGGGGATCTTGCTTCTCAGTAAGAAAGAACAAAGAGCTTTCCTCATACAGCACTGACAACTTCTCTGACCATCTTGCAGGACCCTGGAGGTGGGGAATACGGGTGGGACCGCAGCGTGAATGGGGCACTGGGGGGTGGGGAATACGGGTGGGACCACAGTGTGAATGGGGCACTGGGGGGTGGGGAATACGGGTGGGACCGCAGCGTGAATGAGGCTGCTGAACTGTGCGCCTCCCTCACCCACCTTCTCTTTCACAGCAGACTCAGGTTAGGACACTAACACAGAGATGGAAGATTGCTAGATCTCTGTTCCTCTTTCTGATCTACTGTGGTCACACTGAATATAACTGCTTTTCAATGTAACTGGTCTATTTAATTGGCTCATTAAGGATGGGTGACTGAACCCAGCTTATTGAAGATACTTAAAAGCTGATAACAATCGTAATACTAATTTATCTATGTACTGTTTTCCTTTCTAATACACAAAGTCAATCCATTTGCTCCATTTCAAAAGGGACACTACCTGCCAAAGAAACAAGATGAAACTTAATTGTGCCCCCAGGGACCTCAAATCTTTCCTGTCAAAAGCAGTCAGTCAGGCTAGAGAGTGTAACTCTGAGGTAGAGCCTGTATTTAACATGCACAAGATGTTGGGTTTAACCACCAGCACTCAGAGCTAAACAGCAGCAGTGGACACCTGTTCAGACGGAAGTGTGTCTGTTTTAGGATGTCAGCAGATAGGTTTTTACCACCACAGCACCCTTGACCACAGCAATGCGGTTGACTATCTGCATGCCAGAAACATTTTTTCATCAACTTTAAATATTTGTAATTTGCTGTCAACCTCAGTTCTTCTACCAAGGTACAGATGGACACTGTTATGGGGGACATGGGGTGGATGCACACGTGTGTAGGAGCACTTGCCGGTGCATGCACATGTGAGGTCAGACATCAATGACGAGTGTCTTCTTTTTATCATTCTCCACCACGTGCTTTTTCCTTTAGATGGGGTCTCTCATTGAACCTGAAGCTCACAGTTTCATCTAAACTTGCTATGCAGCCTGGAGCCGCCTTCCCTCCCCATAATGCTTTGGCGACAGGTGCATGCCTCCGTGCCCAGCGTTTACCTATGTGCTGGGGATCCAGACCCAAGTCCCCAGTTCTTACTTGGTGAGCACTTTACTCATTGATCCATTGTCCCAGCCTGGACCCTGTTTCTAAGATTCTGGATATCTGGTTTTAGATCACAGAGGCCACCCCTCTAGAAGGGATCAGTCACAACTTATATCTTATATAGTATCTTCTCTAAGTTGCTTAACAGTAGGGAGGGACAATAGAATTAACTTTATATATTAAGGTCATATATCTTATCTACTCCCTCTCCTAATACTCTAAACTCAGAGATCTCTCCTTTCTGAGGCCAGAGATAATTCAACTCTAGCATCTATAAAAGTAAGAAACTTCCTTTCATTTCTGAGTTGCTGTTGGATCTCTAATTCCAGTTTCCCCAGCTCTAAGTGACCAGAATTATTAAAGGAGTTGACTACCTGCAGTGTATCTCAGCTTCTCCCAATAGTGAACAAATACTTCGTTTTCTTCCCTTCTTCATTTAACAGACAGGAGATTTGGGAGAATGATCTTCAATCCATTGCAATCATTATCCAATTAGTTACTGCGGCAAGCTCTATTGATTATCCACTGAATGGCCTATGTCTATGTATTTCTTGACAATAATTGTTTTCCCGGAAGGACAATGTGACTAGCCTTGGAGTTGTGGGCCATGCTGAGTCCAAGGCAACAGAAATGTTACTGTTTGTTGGAATCTGGGTTGGGCATCTCTAGGTTCCTGGTTTCTAAATCTAAAGAACTAAAGATAGGGGTCACACAGATTTGCAAAGGTAACAAGATAGCTTTATTTAGAGACAGTGGTAATACAAATCAGAGAGGGACGCACTGTCAGGGTTATCAGTGAGCCACGTGAGTGGGAATATTCAAGAGCTTCAATAATTGGTTGGGGCTTCCTTTAATGGTATTCAAGAGAAAGAGAAGTTTGAAGTATAGCATGGGAAATTCTCTATTTTTAATGGACAGATTATATCATGTCATTTTTCTGCTGTGCATGTCCTTTCCCATAATGCATTTGATTTTATTCATAGGCATGTACAATTATGCTAAACCTCTCTAAAAGTTTTCTTGCGGATATGGCTTTGCCCTACTATACCCAAAACCAGTTTAGGCCTGATCAACCCTTCTGTTCTTCATACCCAGATACATTGGGGATACACTTGACTGGAAACTGTCTGCATTTCATTATCACTAAGGAAGGAGAAATCCGCACTGTTTCTCAGAACTAGAGGCACAATACATGTAGCAGCAGGTGGATGTCTGAGGACTTCTGAGGTTTCCAGGTGCATTATTTGATAAAGGGTATGTAGAACCTGCAAGTAAAGGCGTTGCTGAATGACCACAAGTATATTATAAAAAGGAGGTGTGTGTAACCTGATCCAAATGGATTCTCACCATTCCCCTAAGCTCACACATCTCAGAGACACTTCTCTTGCCTTTCTTATCAGCCTCTATGGCTGTAAAAGATTTCCATGTGACCCAGTTCTGGCCAATTGTATCTGAAATAGGTTCTAGAGGAGGTTGTTCACCACTAAGAGAGAAAGTCCAAGAGAACCGCGAACATTGCGGCTGATCATGTCAAGCCTTTGAACAGACAAGAGCCTGAGCATCTGTATGCTAAGGCCCTCTCAGCAGAAATTCTCATTTCTACATCCAAATGCTCCTCCGATCGATCCTCTCACCGAGTTCAGGTGCCTTTTCCTTTTCTGAGATGCATTTCCTATTTATGGCTTCTTTTCTGTTCGATCAAGCATCCATCATTTCTCACTAGACAATTAAAACATTCTAATTAGCCTCCCTGCCTCATTCTAGCCCCATCTATTCCCTGTGGGCCCACCGGAGTAATTGTTCTGAAACACGGTTCATGCCCTCTGCTCAACAACTTTCCTCGGCTCCCAATTACTTAGAGAATAAAGTCTAAACTTGTTAGTACTAATGAGCTGCCCTCAATCTATTTTTTCTAGTCTCATTTACTTTTATGTCCCTCATGTAGCCTATTCTTTCACTGCAAAATTATGAAACGAGAGAGAAGTGAATTCTTGGGTATGGTGCAGGCTTCCTAGACTCGGGCACATAGGTTTGGCACAGCTGAGGTGCTGGTCAAAACAAGATCCACAGCTTCACTAAGCTAGTACCTGCTTTGTCTTTGTCTTGCAAACTTGAAAAGGGAATTTCACAGGCAGTAGAAGGGTGAATTTAGACTAGGCAAGGATAGTCAGCAATGTGAAGATAAGTTTACAAAGCATTTTAATTATAGAATTATATATGAGCGTGCAAAAGAAAGACTGAAGGTAAGGGAGGTCCCAGAAAATGGAATGATCTCAGTTTGCTAGTCTAGGGCCATTTTGCAGAATTTTTGGAAAGGCTGCAGGACTATATGGGGAGATAAGCTGGCTAATCCACTAAAACTATCCATGAAGTGCCCAGGGGCTTCTCAGTTTTGGTCAGATCTTCAAATGTAGCTTCTACGTGGTGGGGCTCATTTGGGTTGAATAAAAGGAGAAGACAGATAACAGGAAATCAGAGCAGAAACCATGCTAACTTCTGACACTTTGGGCCTCCAGACAGGACAGAACCAAGGCCACGGTTCACTTCTGGACAAGAACCAAGGTGCCCACCGCTAAGCTGATGAAGCAGGTCCCGCCCCCATTTTCATCAACTACATCTCTGGATACTCCTCCTCTGTAATTTCCTGTCTCAGCCTCTCTGATCAGTCTGTAGTTTTGTGGTAGCCTGTTTATCTCCAAGAAGCTTGACCCTATGTGACCTCTTTCAGGAAGGCTTCTACAAGTTCACAGGAAGCATTAACTGGGTGGAAAAAGAAAATAAAAGGAAAGCAGAGGACATAGCTGCTCCTAGGTATGAGGAGGAGAAAGTTTATTGTAGATACATGGGGGACCATTAGCCAGAGGCAGAGTCCAGAATGGACATGACCAGACTGAGCTGGACCATGTGGGGAAAAGGAAAGGGAGAGGAGAGAAAGGAGCCCTAGGGCAGCAGCCAAGAGAGCAAAGGTACAAAAAGGGCAGGCAGCAAAAACATCTGGATCATATAGGGAAGAGCCTCTGGGGGAAGGACAGCCTAGCCCCTGAGCTGGAGAGTTCAGAATAGGGAGTAGGGTATACCAGCCATACCCTGCAACAGCTAGGGACTGAGGGATGCTGGGAGAACCTTGCAGCCAGGTCTGCATTGATATGTTAAATAGGAATCTCAGCAGTTTTCTCTGGATTTGAAACTTAACATTAACCTTGAATTTTCATTTAAAGAAAAAAGAGAAAAAGCTGACCAAAATATATGAATATATATACTTATATATGTATGTGTGTATAGCATATTGAAATATTCTTGCACATTTTATTGTTGATATTTTATACACATGAATATTATATTGCTAATGAAAACAAAACTGATACCAACCAATCATGATCTGGATTCTAATTTGGTATATCTTCAGCTTTAATTTGATAGTCTTGTACTTAATTGTGAAAAAGTTGTACAAAAGAAGAATATGTAGAAAATAAAGGAATATATTGTTGAAGACCCAATACTTGTGCAGGAGGCCTAAGTTTGAATCCCAGCAATCATGTGGTAGCTTAAATCATCTGTACCTTCAGTTCCAGGGGATCCAACACCCTCTTCTGGCTCTGTAGTCACCAGGTACACAGGTGACATAAAACATGCAGCCAAAACACTTATTAAAAACTATATATCTCAACCAGCTTAAGGTTGGATGCACCTGTGGTCTTGACCTGAAGGCAAGCTAAGGGAGGAGGGTAATGAGCCTGGGAGTTTCTCTGTTGCTTAACAGTGTCAGGGAAAGGAAAAAAAGTTAGACAGCAAAGCAAAACAAAAACCCCCAAACAACAACAACAAAACACAGTTACCTGCATGAAAATGGGCACAGTAGAGAAACCAAAATTGCCACTCTGTGGATGAGAATGGAAAAGTTTATTCCAATCTGCCAAGGCTATCTCCAGGGAAAGCAAGGAGGAGGGACAGAGGAAAGATGAGGGAGAAAGGGTGATACGGGAGGTGATGTATGTTGTGAATATGTTTTATTGCCTTTGGTAAATAAAGTAGCTGCTTTCAGCCAATGGCTTAACATAGTAAAGGCGGGCTGAAAGAGATATAGAGAGAAAATAGACAGAGTCAGGGAGAAGCCATGAAGCCGCCACCAGAGACAGACGTGCCAGAACCTTGTCAGTAAGCCACAGCCATGTGGCAATACACAGATGAATAGAAATGGTTTGATTTAAGATGTAAAAGTTATCTAGAAATATGCATAAGCTAATAGCCAAACAGTGTTGTAATTAATACAGATTTCTGTGTGATCATTTCGGGAAACAAACAAGTAGCCTCCCCCAACAAAAGAGGGCTTGCCAGTTGGGGTGGGGCTCCTCTTGCCAGAGATAAGGAGAATCACCCCTCCCACCCCCCCTTTTTTTTTGCAAATAGAAACTTTCTTCAGGCCCCAAATGGTGACTTTTGTCTAAATGGCCGACTTTGGGAAAAGGAATTTCTCGGGGGACCAGACATTACTCAAAGACCAAAAAAACTTGGTCTTTAAAAGTGTTGATAGGAAACAATTTTTTTTAAAATATTTATTTATTATTATGTATACAATATTCTTTCTGTGTGTATGCTTGCAGGCCAGAAGAGGGCACCACCAGACCTCATTACAGATGGTTATGAGCCACCATGTGGTCGCTGGGAATTGAACTCAGGACCTTTGGAAGAGCAGGCAATGCTCTTAACCACTGAGCCATCTCTCCAGCCCCAGGAAACAATTTGATAAGAACTCTTATCAAGAAAAAAAGTGAGCTTGGCATGGTGGTGCACGCCTCTAACACTAGTAGAGGCGAGGCCAACCTGGTCTGCTGAGGGAGTTTCAGGATTGCCTGGGCCGCACAAAGAAACCCTGTCTTAAAAAATAAAAAAAGAAAAAGAAAAGTGTTTAGACATTTTGTACCACAAGGTCAACATCACAGTTTTATGAATGATCTCCATTAACAAGTGTTTTGTTCCAGAATATTAAATGTTATCTAAGAAGATAAAGAATATTGAGGACAAAAATTAAACTTTCGAAATTGCTTCTTTTGTCCTTATTTGCTTAGTCTACATTATTTTAAATTTTAAAAATGTTAAAAAGTCACATCCATATTCTAGAACAGTTTGTGATAAAATAAACGGTAATTACAGCTTACATAGTATGCTTAGCCTGTATAAAGAGAATCCCCTGCATAGCTTGTAGGTCTGCAGCACGACTTCTGTGGTCACCGCACAAAGGCAGATGGTAATTAATTGGGCTCCAAGAGAACAAAGAATTCTTGATCAAATAAGCTTAGGAATGTCACTTGCTAAATCCTGTTGTGGAGATCCAGAACGCACATTAGCATATTAAAAACCATGAAAAGTCCCACAGTTTAAAAAAAAATCCATTTAACTTTCTTCAAAGATAAAACATGCATTTATTTGTAATGAGGATAAATTCCTTTTTCCTGGCATACCTATTAACAACTTCTTGCAAACAAAAGAAAATAAAATCATATGAAAATTCAACGATTTTACTTTTATCTCACATTAGAAAGGAATAAACGAGGGGTTTGGGGAAGCTGCCTTATTATTTTAAATTTTCTGCTACTCTTGCATTTGGGTCCGGTAGGAAGATTTTCAAGAATGCAATGAATTAATTGATCTAATGAGAGAATTTTATTTCATTATCTATTTATTTATTTTGAGACAGGGTTTTACCGTGTAGCCCTGACTGTCCTGGATCTCGCTCTGTAGACAGGCTGGACTCACCTGCCCCTGGTCCCCCGGTTCTAGGATTAAAGGCATGCGCCCCCATCCCCAGAAGAATGACATTATTTTTAAAGAACTGAGAAGGAACCAAGACAATAGCAGGGGTTCCCTGAGAATCATGGGAAGTTTTCTCTTCCCCAGTGGGCATGGCTGGGGAGTTAGTATGCAGGATGCTCTTGGTTACAAACCTTCCTCTGAATTAGGGCCTCCAGGTTTTTGTTTCTTTGAATTTGAAGGACAAATTTCATGAACCACAGGAGCTGTGCATTTTTATAAAAGAAATTATTTCAGGTTCATAGGTGGGACCTTAACAGATGTATGCAAGGGAGACCACTGAACAGCAAGAGTGGATCCCAGAAATGTGCTACCGTTGAGGACCCACACGAGGGGGCTAATAGGGTGTTTTTAAGTTGAAGCATGAAGGAGTCAGTCCAATTGGTCCACCAATGAGGTGTTCAGGTGCTGCTCAGTTTCCCATAGGATGCCACTCACAGGCAGTGGTGTTCCTTTGAGATGTGTAAGAAGAAAGATGATTATAAACCAGGGCAGAAACCAGAGCCTCTTTTCTCACCTGCAGCCAGGACAGGCCCAAGGATATTTCTTACTTCTGGCCAGAGGAAAGAATCAAAGGACCTGTCTCTAAACTGCCTGACTAGTTTCCATTCTCATTAATAACATCCTCGCTGTACACACACACACACACATCACGTTTTGTCTTCCCCCCTACATAAGTTCTGCTTTATCAACAGGCCTAAAGCAGCTTCTTTATTAACCAATGGTATTCACAGCATATAGAGAGGAATCCCACATCAATGTATCATTCCTAAATGGGTTAGTAACTCTTGACTGGGACAGGGGAACATGGATAAAGTATGTGGAGTCTTGACTGGCTTGTGTTCAATTTTTTATTGAGAAAAAATTAGACTAAGACCATAAAAAGGGGGAGCAGGTAAAAAGAAAAATTGAACACCAGCAGTTACTATAGTCATTTGAATGAGTATGATTATTTTTTCTCTATTTCCTCATATTGGTGAGACTGTCAAAATAAAATAGATGACATAACAAGAAAATTGATTAATTCTGATAAAGACTGCCTTCACCTCTATCTGGTTCCTGCCATTAAATACACAAAAGCCAAGCAGGTCAAGGCAACATGGTAGTATTCCTTCCCTCTTTCTTCTAAGTCCTGGCATGAATGGTATGCACCATGCCAGAATGTGGATTAATAATTTACGAGGACAGCAGTGGTCAGGTATGCTTTTAATTACAGCACTCAGGAGACAGAAGTCAGTGCATCTCTGGGTTTGAGGCCAGCCTAGTCTACAGAGTGAGTTCCAGGACAGCCAAGGCTACACAGAGAAACCCCACAGTTGTAGGATATCCTTTGAAGATTTATTACATTTGGTTATGCTGTGGAACATTTGTTTGATGCTGCAAAGATGTGTTGCATTCTTTTATGTTGCATTTGTTTAACTCTGTGAGGCTGTGCTACTTTGCCTGTCTAAAACTCCTGATTGGTCTAATAAAGAGCTGAATGGCCAATAGAAAAGCGGGAGAAAGGATAGGTGGGGCTGGCAGGCAGAAAGAATAAATAAAAGAAATCTGGGTGTGGCAAGATCAAGCAATGAGAAAAGATGGAGAAAACACACCAGGGGCCAGCCACCCAGCCTCCCAGCCACCCAGTCACCCAGCCACCCAGACACCCAGCCTACACAGCCAGTCACGGACTAAGAAGTAAAGAAAGGTATATAGAAGGGAGAGATGGCTCAGTGGTTAAGAGCATTGCCTGCTCTTCCAAAGGTCCTGAGTTCAATTCCCGGCAACCACATGGTGGCTCACAACCATCTAGAATGAGGTCTGGTGCCCTCTTCTGGCATGCAGACATACACACAGACAGAATATTGTATACATAATAAATAAATAAATAAATAAATAAATAAATAAATATTTGCCGGACAGTGGTGGCGCACGCCTTTAATCCCAGCACTTGGAAGGCAGAGGCAGGAGGATCTCTGTGAGTTCGAGGCCAGCCTGGTCTACAAAGGGAGTTCCAGGACAGGCTCCAAAGCTACAGAGAAACCCTGTCTCGAAAAACCAAAAAAAAAAAAAAAGAAGAAGAAGAAAGGTATATAGAATAGAGAAAGATAAAAGCCCATAGGCAAAAGATAGATGGGATAAATTAAATTAAGAACAGCTGGCTAAACCAGGTGGTGGTAGCTCACGCCTTTAATCCCAGCATTTGGGAGACAGAAGCTGGTGGATTTCTCTGAGTTCAAGGTCAGTCTGGTTTACACATTGAGCTCTGGGAGGGGCTCCAAAGCTACACAGAGAAAGCCTGTCTCGAAACAACAACAACAACAAAGAAAACAAAACAAAAAACAGCCGTAAATAAGCTAGAAATAAACCACACTAAGGCCAGGCGTTCCTAAGGAAGAATAAGCAAGCCTCCATGTGTATTTATTTGGGAGCAGGGGTGATAGGCCCCCAAAAGAGCCAAAGAGTAAAACAAAAACTCCCCACCTCAAAACAAACAAATAAAAAACCTGAAGTATCCAATAATTTATGAGAAAGCCTAAAATTATGAATAGTAAGGCCCATATAAATATTTTATAACCTCAATAATTTGCTATTATATTAAATTTAAAAACCAATTTAGAAAAAAAATTCAGTTAAGTAACCCAGTTCTTAGAAAATAGTCAACTACTCGACTTAATTTTACTACTTATTTAAGGTTTCTAAATATGTCCCCAAAATATACTACTATGTTAATATCAGACCAAGGAATGGAT
>JABTXL010011977.1:9771523-9785828 GCA_025134845.1 Neodon shergylaensis | reverse complement strand
GGATGACTAATAAACTTCATGGCTAGTTCAAAATTTAGAATATGTCCTCCCAAAAGAGTCCAAAAAGTGAATAGCATGTGTTATACCTATAATCCTAAAGCATGACTAATCAAAATTAAGTAAGATTTTTATTTGTTTCATTTTTTTTTTTTCATTTTTCAAGACAGGGTTTCTCTGTAGCTTTGGAACATGTCTCTGGAACTCACGCTGTAGTCCAGGCTGGTCTCGAACTCACAGAGATCCGCCTGCCTCTGCCTCCCGAGTGCTGGGATTAAAGGCGTGTGTCACCACCGCCCAACTAAGAAAGATTTTTAAATAGACCGAAGACACGTAGACTTTGAAAACATGAGTGTGGCAACTGTAATTCAATGGAGTTTTTACCCAACTCCCATTATCATTGCATGGAGCAAAGCATGGGGATTAATGTTTAAATTCTTAAAAGCATATGTCTCTGTGACACAGAAAACACCAAGCAGTTCTCTTTTAAGTCAACTGGAAACTCACTGGGTGCTTGCAATGTATTGTTTGGTTTTTGTTTTTTTTCTTCTTCTTTCTGGTAATAAGCAAGACAGTAACTACCTTCTGAAACAGCCTGTGAACTGTACTGTAAAAGGACTATTAGAGAAATGAGAAGGTGATCAGCAATCATGCTGGCTTCTGAGGCAGCATCTGTGCGGTGCGTGAGCATTCAGCCAGGCAGCAGTGATGAGAATGGATGTGTTTTCCTTTCCATTTCATGGTCCAGAAGACCCTGAGATTCTGCTTCCAAACAAGAGCAGCAACAGGTTCAGTGCACCTCATGGAGTTAAAGTATCGAGTTGCAAACTGGGGATGAAAGTTTGAGATGCCTATTTAACACAACAAAGCAGACCTGGCCTTTAGGTTCTCCCAGAATCTCTCAGTTCCTACCAGTTACTTGGTATGGCTGGCATATCCCACCCCGAACCATGGACTTTCCACCCTAGGGACTTCCTCCAGAGGCTCTTCCCTATAAAATCTAGACATTTTGGTTACTTGCTCTTTTCGTACCTTTGCCCTCTTGGCTGCTGTACCTGGTTCTCACCTCTCTCCTCTCTGCCTTCTCCTCCTCTTTTCCCCACATGACCCCACTCAGTCTGTTCATGTCCATTCTGAACTCTCCCAGATGTCTCTGCCTCTGGCTATGCTCCCCAACATATCTATAATAAATTTTCTCCTCCTCCTTACCTGGAACCAGTCATGTTTCTTTCCTTTTTATTTCTTTTTTCATTCATGCTGTTCTGTGTTATGCCCAGGTTGCAGAGTCCTCAAAAAAACCAGCGCATTTAACTGTACAGAGGTTGGTGAGCTCACCAGTCTCTGATGGTCTGTTCCAGGGTTACAGTTCAACTCTGTGAGATGCTAGACAAAACAGCACTAGCAAGTAGAAGAAGAGGTAAACAAGAGGGGGTAACCAGAGTACATTAGATACATGCATGAGTTTATTAATTAAAAAATATTTTGGAAACAGAAGTTTGAGAACAATAAATCAATGATATTTTACAATTTTTGCTTATCAATAGCCAATGTGTAGAGATAGGAATTCTATTGTGCGTATACATATGTATATGTATGTGTATATGTATTTGTGTGTGTGTGTGTGTGAAGGCCTACTAGGCCAAGAGAAGCTAACCTGGAGTCTGCCTGGTGCTGTAAGGTTCTGATCATGCCTAGCCAATGAGGGGCGACCTCGTGATGTCAATGGATTGGAATGCCTGTGTACTGTGTGGGTATGTTTTCCCCTTGTTAAATAAATGAGTCTGCTGTACACCTTCTACCTGACTACCCATGCCTGAGCTGTTGATGTTGTGCCTTCTCACCCCCTCCCCAAGGAAGACATTAGGGCCCAGCTATCTCTCTCTCTAAATACATACATACATGCATATATATGTGTATATTGTATTTGGGATATATATATATATATATATATATATATATATATATATATATATAAAATTTAAATTTGTATCTTAGGAACATATGACTCAGTTTCCTCTGGTGGCACTGACGTCAAATATTTGAGCTTCAACTATAATGACCTTGAAGAATAGAAGATGTTCAGAGACTTTATTTGGCTTCTTTTAAAACTATAATTTTATTTTTAAAGAGCAGTTTTTAGGTGGAGAGCAAAACTGAGCAGAATGGACAGAATCCCCACATATGCCAGGACATCCACATATGCCCCCTGCATGTACAGCCTTCCCATTAACATCCCGAGGCATAGTGCAGGTTAAATGGCAGGGTCATATCACTGTCACCCAGAGTCACTATAAGGGCTCACTATTTGCATCTGTGGCTTTAACAAATGTATAATGACACATATTATAAATATAGCATCATACAGAATACTATCAGTGTCCTAAAAGTCCCCTTTGCTCTGACCTCAGAGTTTTGCCATTTCCAGAATGACTTACAGTTGGGAAAAATAGGAGATGTAGGCTTTCTGGATTGCTTTGATTTCTTAAATATTTTTGATGAAACTTAGTGAGAAAGTCACTTAGCAGCTCTTTTTGTAGATTTATTTACTTTCCAGTACAAATAAAGCCACCCCCACTTGTCTTTGTTGTTATCTATGTTAATTTCACCCCATACCATCCTGTCCTCACTGGACCAACCTCTTGTTTAATTTGGAGTCTCTCTACTATTAGGACCTAACCCAATCTGTAAATTGGCTCTGTCATCAGAAGTGGCCCCCAAGATATGTTCTTGGAATTAGGTCAGTAAGCACTGGCAGGATCAAACTTATCTTGCAGCAATTATTTCAGCTGCTAAGAATAACTGCACCTACGTCGTACCCGGGACAGTAACCTCATTCTCTTTGGTGACTTCTGTAATTATCAAGGTTACTGTTCGGGATAGAATGTAGGTGCAGCTATTTTCTGTGTGGTTTTCCGAGACCAGGTTTCTCCGTGTAGGCCTGGCTGTCCTGGAACTTGCCCTATAGACCAGGTCTCTAACTCAGAGAGAGCCCTGCCTCTGCCCTCTGAGTGCTGAGATTAAAGGCGTGTGCCACCACTACCTGGCTCTGTTTAAGTGTCTTACATTCTCCCATCTTTACAATTAATTTTGAATTCTTTTTTTTTTTTTTTTTTTTGTTTACCGGCACAGAGTAGCTGGATCCCAGCCATTTTTAATGCTGGTCTTGACCTGTAGTTCCAATGGCTATGTGCAGAAAGACCTCATCTGGTCTTACACAGTAGAAAGGTTACAAATATAGCAGCTAAAATAGAACTAAGATGTCCAAATATATCATTATTAACTGAACTCATTTAGCACAGAATGTTCCAGAAACACAGGAAATTATGAAAGACAGAACCCAATGGCCACCTTCTTCAAATCACCCCACGTTAGTCCTGGTGTATTTTCTTCTAGTCTGTCCTCCCTGGAGAGACAAATCTCTACCCCTGACTTCCTCCTTTGTTGTTCAATGTTCTTCAGCCACTCTTTTTTCCCTGGAGTCGAGATGGGCCACAGCCAGAAAGTGCTTCATGGAAAAGTGGGTATTTAAGGTGTTTCCAGTTCTCAGCTGCCAGGGACATCTGTCACCAGTGGCAGAGTTCACAGGTCAATCGTTCCCTTTACTTTGAACTTCTTGGCAGATCTCTCACTTGACCGAAGCTGGAAGTTGCTTCCATAAATGTAGGAAATGAAGCCATCAATTTCTATGATGAACACATAATTTAGCTTGGGGATAACTTTCAGTCGGTCTTCTTTGGTGATGATCTTGAAGTCATGCTTGGTCTCCTGCAGGAGGATTCCTGTGACCCCCACATAGGAGGGGCACTTGGATTTCGTCACTGAAATAATAGCACCATGAAAATCCGCCTTCAGGAGCTTCGCTTGAATCATCTGCGGCTGCGTGTCTGGCTTGAGCTCGTTGCACAGGTCACGGATGTACCGCTTCCAGAGTTCATGTAGAGGGAGGAAGAGACTGTATCTCTGTTGCTCTGGGCTAATGTCAAAGAGCCTCATGTCTCTCCTCTGTTTGGAAGAGAGGCCTTTGGATTTCTTCTTCTGCTTTGGCTTCTGGCGAGTGAAGTATTCCAAGACCACAGCCTTGCGCTGCAGATGGCTCTCACAGCCTTGCTGGCTCAAGTGCGGGATGGTGCGCTTCAGGAAGGCCCTCACAAAGGCCTCAGCCCGCTGGGTTCCCAGCTCCTGCACAGCGTGCTCTCTGGCTTCCTTGTGAGGAAAAGCACGGTAAATCACAACCTTCATCTTCGAAACACTTCCGGAGCGCTCTGATGACATCTCCTTCGGGCCTCTCCTTTCTCTTTCTTCGTTTTGTTCTGCTTTCAGTCACCAGGACTCTTTCTTGTCTAAATTTCCGCTAGAACAATTTGTTGTGCCCAAGAAATAACGTAGGCACAGTACATAAACAGACTTGCTCCAGTGGGCAACGGTGGACTGCGACCAGATTTCGGAGATGGTGCCTCGCTTAATTTTGAATTCTGAGTGTCAGGACACTATGTACTTATAGTAATGCATTATCTAGAAGGATAAAGCTAGAAAAGATAAAAGTACAATTCGAGAGGAATAAAAAACAACCAATTTTGTTGTTTGTTGTCTGTTCAGTTTTCCGTAAACACTGTTTATCTTTGTACACTGTAATAACACAGCTAACATTTTGTACAATTTAAGTATAAAATGAAAACTAGTTTCTTTAAAAAAACAAACAAACAAAACACTTGTTCTGGATTTCTCTTCTCTTTTGGCTTGTTAGAGGAAGCCAAATAAAAAGTTTCCCCGTGTGCAAGCAAAACAAAAACAAAATCCCCACCGAACAACACACCAAAGAGCAGTCCAGTCTCGGTGCCTGACCTACAACGACGGGGAGAAGCTGAACTCAGCTTCCTGTGGTTGGCTGCTTTTTCTTGCCCTTTTAGCCCTGAACGCGACGCCGGGCTTAGACTTAAAGCCCCTAATACCTGCAACTGGCAGCCGGCGGGCTCAGTGCAGCCGCTGACGTAATCCATCTCCTGGCTGCCAGTCAACCGTGAGCCGGCGCTCCGGGGGCGGGATTTCCGTAGGGGGCGGAATCTCCCGCTGCCGCCTAGCTGGGGGTGGGGCCTGGGCGAGCCGTGGCGGTGGGCGGGGCGAACCGCGCGGGGTGGGCGTGGCGTGCCGCGGCGGAGGGCGTGGCGTGCCGCGGGGACTTCCCCTGGGCTGAGCTGCGCAGCGGGTGCGCGGGGCATGGGCTGGCGGGTCGGGGCGGTGAGGCACGCGGGTGGACTCGGGCAGACCCTCGGTGTCCCGGGCGGGGTCTCGGATCCCGGGGCTGGCCTGGGGCACGGGGGCGTTGCTGGGAGGCGGGGAGCCGCTCGGCCGCTACTCGCGCGATCGCGGCGAACATGCGTGCGTGCGCGTGTTCCAAGCGAGGCCGCGCGGCTTGTCCTCTCTGTCTGTCCTCCTCAGTTAGGGAACCCGAGTCCCGATCCGGGCGGGGAGGCGACCTCTCCCCGCCGCCCAGGGGTGCCCAGAGAGCAGCCCGGAGGTAGCGCTGCTCCTGGAGTCACGGTGGGCAGCTGGTGGGAGCTGCTCAGGCTCGAGCCTCAGGATTTTAAAGGACCTGTCTCTGTCGTTTTTACTTTTAGGATTTTGGCCAAATTGGGCGAGGGTACAATATTACCACTTACCCCTTCTCACCGAGGAAGAGCGGGAGAAAGGGTAAGTAAGTATCGCTCAGGGGCGGAAGGAGCCAAGACTCTGTTCTTCGAGAGGTGAAACTGCTCCTGGGAACTTGGGTCCAAATTCCACTTTTTATCAGAAATTGGAGGTCCACCTTCGAAGGTCACTGGTCCCAAGACCAAGCGTTTCTTCAGGTTTCCGAAGTCCATGGAGTGGGCTGGAAGTTTAAAAAGCTTTTAAATCCCCTGACAGAAAACTCACTTCCTTTCAGACCGTCTTTTACCTTGCCATTGATGCTGTGGTCCCCCTGTGGTCCCTTGTCTTGCTAGGTGGCTTTCACTAGTAGGGTGTTAGGTAATCCAGGCTTTGCTTGATGATTACTCTTCCAGGGAATCTTTGCATTTTAAAATCTACCAGCAGGGGTGAAAAAGCACATATCCCATAAAGATAGTGGCAATTTCATATACTGGACACTCTTTCGAGACCTTTCAGAATTACAGAAGAAAGAATTTGTCCTCAAGTATTCCGTACTTTTCTAAAAAGTTACCTTGACGTCCTGGGAAGTTTACCGAGGCACTCAGTGCCGTCTCTTTTCATTGGTTCTTCCCTGAGACGTTTCTGTTCTTTCTCCAATCCACCACTTCCCTAGTCTCTGTGTGGTGATGGGGTACACACCCCCCACCCCCCCGCATTATATATGTCACTGTTAACTTTTACCCAGAATCCAGTAAGTTAGCTATTAGCAAGAACGGTAAACACAAGCCTGTATACTTAAACAGGAAAGCTAAGACTTACCCTCAGAGGCCACCCTGGCACAGGCCAGCTATGAGCCTGGCTTCCTTGTTAAGTTGTGGATGTTCACACAATTTACGAGGAACTGGGACGTGGTTGTTTATTAACGAGGGGCTCTGTTTATGATGCCCTTTCGGCGTGTGTTGAATGAACACTGATTAAAATGGGATCTGGAGAACGGGTGGTGACGGCTCCAGCCTTTGGTCCCAGCATAGCTGGGTGCATTTCTGTGAGTTTGAGGCCAGCCTAGGGAGTTGTAGTCCACCCAGGATCCCACAGTGAGACCCCATTTCAAAGACAAAACAAACAAAATCCCATAAACAAACAAAAGAGAATGCGGAAATGAGACCATGGAGATGGCCTTTTTTGGGGGGAGATGAGAGTGGGGGAATGGACCTCTATTAGGTTTCTGTGGAAGTTTTGAATAATTATGTGTAAATGGGCAAGAACTCCGCTCTGCTGCTGTCTAGTGGCTTACGGATCTGTAGTTTTGTGGGAGAACAGGGCTATCAGCCCACTTTCCGGTAGATAGCAGTTGTGTTTTCCATCATGCAGAGTGTTATGGTCATTCTCCAGTGCCATGAAGGTGTTGTTTGGGTACAGAAACCAGATGAGAGTAGCATTAAGGCTTAGTTTGAGAAAAAAGGAAAACAGCCAAGGCCGGTGTACTTAGGAGAGTGATGCTGAAGCAGGCCTGCTGTGGATTTCGGTACCTTTATCCCCATTGCTTTATTGGCATGAGAATAGGTTGAGATAAAAATTAAGTTATTTAGCTGTTACTTCGGGTTAACTCATAGGAGTATGAAAGTAAAAACTAATATAAATCCACCTCAAATATTTTGGTATTTACCTTTTCAAGGTTTTATACCATGTATAGACATGGAACCCACAGCTACATGTTAATTGGTCATACAGCCGAGGTATTTATCTGCATGAAACATATACAATGTAATATATGTATTATATGTATGTTACCATTCTTGGTAAAACTGTACATTTTTTCCCTTTTCTTCTCTTTTGGCTGTTTGCTACCAGTCCCCGCTCTCCCTAAAATTTTCATGTAGATGTGTCATGCCTTTTATAGTCTTTTATTTTTCTGAGGTGCTGGAGGTCAAACCCAGGCCCCGGACTCTGCTCAGCAGCTCCCCCACCAAAGAGCTCAGCCCAGCCTCCACACCGTCTCACTATGTGACTCTGGCTGGTCCTGAACGGGGAACCTTCCTGTTTCTGGCTCCTGAGTGCTGGGATTACAGCAGTGTGCCACCACGCCTAGCGTAGTATCTGTAATCGTAACCACAGCCTTGCATCCTATTGACTCTGTCACTGGGGACCCATTACAGCTTCCCTGCTGCTTGATTTGGATGCTATCTACATAGAGCAATGAGGACCTAAAAGACATGCATCTGTGTGCTTGCGGTCCTGTTTCTTTGATTGGCACCATTTTCTTTTTTTAAACTTATTTGCATTTTGTATGCGTTGCTGTTTTGCCTCCATGTATGCCTCATGGAGGTTTTGGATCCCCTGGGACTGGAATTATAGACAGTTGTGGGTGCTGGGAACTGAACGCAGGTCCTCTGGAAGAGCAGCCATTACTCTTAACGGCTGAGCCACCTCTCCAGCCCTGCCTATCATTTGCTTATGATCTTCCTCTGCACAGTGCCAGGCAGCCTAGAACCCATTCTCCTGTAAGTGCCAAGTCTCCCTGATTTTATGCATCTTCATAATGTATTTGACGTGGATCTGCTGCATCTGATCCCAGAATTTCTGAAACAAAGATCCGCACCTAGTGTGGCTTGGTTTTCCTTTCAGATCCTCTACAGTCCGGCCTAAGGGTGGCAGCTCGAGAAGCCAGGGAAAGGGTTTCTGTCCTGTGTTTAAAGAGCTCTGCCACCATCCCTAGGTGAGACGGACAGCCTGTCACATTTATCTGTGCTCCAAGTTGGTGTTGTAGTAGGAGCGGCGGGGCTGCGTTCCGGCTGCCCTGGCTCCCGCACGGCTAGCTTATGCCCGAAATAATTACACAGAAACGGTATTCATTTAAATACTGCTTGGCCCATTAGCTCTAGCCTCTTATTGGCTAGCTCTCACATCTAGATTAACCCATTTCTAATAATCTGTGTAGCCCTCGAGTTGGCTTACCAGGGAAGATCTTAACCTGCGTCTGGCTGGAGTGGGAGAATCATGGCGACTCACTGACTCAGCTTCTTTCTCCCAGAATCCTGTTCTGTTTACTCCACCCACCTAAGGGTTGGCCTATCAAGGGGCCTAGGCAGTTTCTTTATTAATAAGAAATCACTCCCACATCAAGTTGGGATTTCTATTCCAGAAACATCTTTGACTTAGAAGCATTATAATAACAATGCTGACGCTTCATGTCCATTCTGTCATGGTTTCGCCAAGTTGTGGGTCTAATATTCAGCCAAGCTGTGTATTTAGTGTGTGCGGTATCACGCTAGGAGCTGAGAAAGACAAGTCCACAGGCATCTGACTTCACACCAGACATCTGGTTTTGCTTTGCTAAGGAGTACACTTTGTCAGTAGACTATAGGCACGTCAGCTGTCCTGCTGTGGTAGGTGGCATTTCTATGGAGAGCGCTGGTCTGCAGGGCCCAGCCAGTGTGATGTTTTATTCAGATGACAGCACTGGTCACACATGCACATTTTCCCAGGTGTTCTTACAAGTTAGCAAGCCAGGGATGATAACACCCACAGTGAGCTGGGCCCTCCCCCGTCAATGACTAAGATCGTGTGAAGGCATTTTCTCAGTCAGGGTTTCCTCCTCTCAGATGGCTGTTCTTTGTATAGAGTTGTCCTAAACTGGCCAGCACAAATACCAACATTGTTTATCGTTCGTGTAGCCATTGTTAGTGAATTTATCCTTTTCACTTATGACTGTTCCATACTGGGCATTCTCTACAGTAAACTATTATTTTTATTAGACTTGATGTTTACCAATTTCATACATGTTTGTAGTACATTCTTTTGACCCCCCCCTCCCCATCTGACTCCCGCTCCTGTCATTCCTTCCTCTTCCCTTCAGGTCCCTTTCTCCCATTCATATCTCAATTTACCGATTTTAACCAGTCTACTTCAGAGAGATGCTTCTGTGATTAAGGACGAGCATCTAGGTGTGGTGGTCCATGCCGTTAGTCCCACCACTTGCGAGTCAGAGGCAGATGCATCTCTTAGTTTGATGGCAGACTGGTCTACAGAGTGAGTTCCAGGACAGCCGGGGCTACAGAGAGAAACCCTGTCCTGAAAAATAAACAAAAAAGTGAGAATCGAATTTGTATATGGGTATAAACATCCCATGTCAATTTAACTAATCAACAATAGTGAGTTTCCCTCTAGGCTTGTGCCCTCCCCAGCCTTGGGTTTTGGCTTATGGTTATCATATCAGGCATGTAGTCCCTCATGTGGGTTGGGCTTCAGTGCTAGTCCAGGAATGGTCGGTTCCTCCCATTGCAAATTATACCACTATTGCGCCAATCTTACCTGTAGGTTGATATTATAGTTCACAGTGCTCATAGCTGGGAAAGACCTTTGATGTGTTATCTTTCCTAGCAGGTTGCATAGCACCCTCTGGCTCTGCGAAAGCTTGCTGGTAGGGAAGGTTCTAGCTTAGTTGCAGTTTTCTTTATAGATGATGCATTTGTTTGCAATTGCTTTATAACACATAAGAAACTTAGCTGGAAACAGTAGTCACGGGTTTGTCATAATTGCTGTAAGTCACCAATTTAGGGGCTTCTCTCTCGGTGTCTCATGGGATTGTCAGATACCAGCTGGAGCTAAAATTATTGGAGCATGGCCCTTCTCATATAATTGGCAAGTTCCGTGGGGCTGTCCTCATATCATGGGAGCCAGCTTCCTCCAGAGCAAGAGCCAACAAACTACCATGGGAGCTGTAGTTCTTTTATGACGGATTCATCATTTTTAGATATTCTGTTGGCCTCTAGAGCGGCTGTGCTTCAGCCAGAAGGGGAAACCACACATGAGAATGGGGAAAGGCTTGTTGGAATCATCCTGTGGGGTTTGACTGTATGAGAGGTTCACAGCCTTAACCTGGCGTAGGATTGCTTTGAGGCTCAGGTAAGAATTTATGTGAGAGTCCTGTGCAAATCATGAAAACAGCGTGTAAATGTCACACAGTGATACTGTTCTCTGACCAATAAATTATAGGCTGGATGGAAGTCACATTATTTTGCTTTGTGTTGTGTTAATTTTACATCTCCTTTGCCTGATTGGCCTTTTCCTCCCCCCTCTCCCCTTCTTCTACTTCCTCTTATTCCTCTTCTGCCCCCTGTTTCTCCTCTTCCTCCAAGTATTTTATATTCTAGCATTATCTTCTTTATTATTTAGTGGTCAAGAATTCCCTCCCTTTAATGATAAGTTAAGAACAGAAGGTTTTAAGCAAGTTTTTCTTGTCTGTTGGGTATAAAAGTGATACATAGAATTGGAGAAAGTCAGAACTAACAGAGGTGGTAGCAAGGACCTGTTGCTCACCCGAGTTTTAACCTAAATTTTGTCCTGTAGAATCTGTCTCTCTGAAAACTCTTTGTGTCTTGTTTTTTTTTTTTAGATTTTTTTTTA
The DNA here is from genome assembly GCA_025134845.1 of Neodon shergylaensis. Lineage (NCBI taxonomy): Eukaryota > Metazoa > Chordata > Mammalia > Rodentia > Cricetidae > Neodon > Neodon shergylaensis. The sequence continues at coordinate 9,774,800 of JABTXL010011977.1, read as the reverse complement.
TTTATTATGTATACAACATTCTGCCTCTATGTATGCCCTCATGCCAGAAGAGGGCGCCAGATCTCAGTATGGATGGTCGTGAGCCACCATGTGGTTGCTGGGAATTGAACTCAGGACCTCTGGAAGAGCAGCCAGTGCTCTCAACCTCTGAGCCATCTCTCCAGCCCCCTGTGTCTTGTTTTTTATGTCCCTCTTTTAGCATTGTCTCTCTCTTTCTCTCCTTCTCTCTCTCTCTCTCTCTCTCTCTCTCTCTCTCTCAATTAGATTTGTTTGTAGACAAACAAAGTTTCTCAAAAATTAAATTTACAGACAAGATTTCTTATAGCCCAGGTGGCCTTGAATCTTCTTTTAATCCCCACACATCCACCTCTCCATTGTTGGGCTTCTAAGGCCCTGGGGATTCAGGCTTTGAAGCAAACACCCCACCATCTGAGCCATATCTCCAACCCTACAGACTGGAAACTTCTTAAGTGGGGTGACGTCGTGCTCCCTTTAAGTGTGTTCCTTCAGCTTGTTTAACCCAGTGCTCTGGCCTTCATTTGTATCTAAGCAGTATTAACCGAGCAACTGTAGAGTGCTGTTCTCTGCAGCAACACTGAAATTTCAGATAAGGGGGGTTTGCTCAGGTGGAAATGATGGTGGTTGCCTTACTGTGTCTGTTGCTGTGAAGAGGACACCATCACCATGGCAAATCTTAGAAAGGAAAACATTTAGCTGAGGTGGAAGCTCACAGTTCAGAGGTTCAGTCCATTATGATCATGGTGGGGAGCATGGTGACTGAAGAATGGCTGCTTGCAGGCAGACACGGTGCCAGCTACATCTTGATCAGAAGGCAACAGGAAGTAAACTCAGACACTGGGTGATATCTTGGGGATAGGAAACATCAAAATCTGCCCCGATAGTGACACACTTCCTCCAACGAGGCCTTGCCTACGCTAACAAAGCAACACCTCCTAATAGTGCCACTCCTTATGAACTCATGGGGACCAATGGCATTCAGAGCACCACACTCCTCTCTCTGGCTCCTGTAGGCTCTTCACAGCATCATAATGCAAAATGCATTTAGTTCAAGTTCGAAAGGTCTATCCCAGTCTCAGCAATGTCTTAAAGTTCAAATCTCTTCTGAGATTCCTGCAATCTCTTAACTGCAATCCCCTGTAAAATAAAACTCAAAACACAGGTCTCATATTTCCCAAATATAACGGCATAGGATATAGGTTACCTTTCCAAAATGTAGGGAAGGGATCATATTGAGGAAATACTGGACCAATGCAAGACTGAAACCCAGCTGTGCAAATTTCGAACTCCGCACCTCCATGTCTGATGTCAGAATGCTCTTCCGATCTCCAACTCCATCCAGCTGTGTTGACTGTAGCGCACTTCTTTCTGTTGGCCGGTTCCATGTCCGGCTAGCAGCTCTCCTTGGCAGGGATCCTATGACTCTGGCTTCTCCAAGGCAATCCAGGCTCCGACTTCACAGCCTCGTGCAGTGGCCTCTACTGGGCCTCCATTCAGGAACACCCCTGACATGTGCAGGCAGACATGGTGCTGGCTATGTCTTGATCAGAAGGCCACAGGAAGTGGACTCAGATACTGGGTGGTATCTTAAGCATAGGAAACCGCAAAGCCCATCCCCATAGTGACACACTTCCTCCAACAAGGCCTAGGCCAACAAAGTCACACCTCCTAATAGTGCTACTCCCTGTGCGCTTATGGGGGCCAATGGCATTCAAACTGCCACAGTGGTGGTGGCTTCTGCCAGATTCATCATCATGCCTGTCTGTCATAGGTCCCAGATTTGTCAATGGAGCCTTGACCTCTCTCAAGTAACTCTGAGGGTTAGACTGTGTGGCATAGCCTTGTCCCTGATCAAAGCAAACAAGCAAACCCACATACAACAGCCATTCTTCAGTGACTTTGAGAACCTCTGCTTCTGTGCTCACTCTGAAATCATGGCCATAGCCTGACGTTTTCTACTTAGAATACCCAGATGATAAAAATAGACAACTTTCTTCCATGGAATAAATCATAAAAATTTAATCTTTGCAATTTTTCTCTCATTTTTTTTTCTGAAATAGGGCTTTGCAGTGACATTTGGCACAAGTATCTTTCTTTTGAAAAATGTAACAGTTACGGTCACATTTGGAAAAATTGTTTTGTAGCTTGAGGGCACATTGTCAAGACAGTCACCTGTTATATTGAGTCTGCTTGTTGGTTCCCGGCCGCCTAGCTAGCTTAGACCCAAAGTAATCACATAGAGATGGCTTAGTGGTTAAGAGCACTAGCTCTTCCCAAGACCTTCGTTAAATTCCTAGCATCTGGATGTGGCTCAAAACCATCTATATAGTTGTAGTCTCCTGGGATTCAGTTCCTTTTTCTGCTGTGCAGACGTCCATGTACCCAGGTAGACAAAATACCCATACGCATAAAATAAACAAATCTTTTTTTAAAAAGAAAATTTTTCTTTAGTTTTATAGATAACTGATAAAAATGTTGAAAAGATAGTTATTTATTTAGCTGTATGTAATTGAAAAAAGCATGTGTTTGTTCCTGGGTCTGTCTCACAGATCGAGCCTGTTTGTGTCTTCTTGCGAGAGGCTCTGGGATGTTTCCCTGTGTGCTTGGCTCCTGATCATGTTTATTACCCGCCTGTCAGCCTGAGACATTAGCTTTCCTTTCAAGAGCAGGAGATATACTGCTCCATTCTTCATGGACGGAGACACATCATTTTCTGTTTATGAAAGGGGAAGACTGGGTTCCAAAGTCCGTATGACCAGTCTCTATGTAGTCGAAGTCAGCAAGGTGATGTCAAGTCAGGTAGAGGGGTTCTGGGGAAGGGAATAAAAACAACCTTGTGAGGTTGAATTCCTCAGGCAGGAAACAGAAAGAGAACACTTCTAGTTTTCCTCGAAATGCCCCTCTGCTTTAAGATATTTAGACTGGTCAGTGACAAAATGCATTAAGTTAGACCAAGCTGTATTCCTCTGAGTCCGAGGATGCACAGCAGTTCCAGGTGCTTGTGCAGGAAGCATCTCTCGTCAGTCCTGACGGCATTTTCGCGATGACAATCTCAGCTGTGTACGTCTACTAATCGGAAGGTTCTTTCTCCATTATTTTAAAAATACAGCATAGGCTCAAAGACAGTGTGATGGACCATCCTACGATGAAAGATGTTCTAGTGTTCAATGGCCGACCTTAGGGTAGACACTGACCTCCAGAAGCATGCGTCACCAGCACATACGGCTGACCCTTAGGGTAGACACTGGCCATCCAGAAG
>JABTXL010011977.1:9729969-9771513 GCA_025134845.1 Neodon shergylaensis | reverse complement strand
CCAGCACATACGGCTGACCCTTAGGGTAGACACTGGCCATCCAGAAGCATGTGTCACCAGCACACACGGAAGGTATTCTCTGTAGCTTTGGAGCCTGTCCTGGAACTAACTCTTGTCCTTAATTTTATAACCGGAATGTAGTCTGACCTCACTTGGTAGTGTTGAATCAAGGTGGAAGATGGCGGAGATACCAACTTAGGTTACCTTTAGAGAAAATGGAAGAAAGTTTCAAAATTTTATGAGCAAAGACACAGGGCAGTGCCCTATCAGGGAATCCGCTTTCTGCTTGCATTGAGAAGCTTTGAGAATTGGAGATAATGCAAATGTCAGCCGCAGCTGTTGGTAAATAGTGTAGCCTCAGGAGACCACAGCACTGGGGAGGGAGTAACTGAAGGACTTGTCAAGATTTTTTGACTAGAGACCCATGTGGCAAGTAGTATCTTAGGGTGTTTAATCTGAAAGATATATGGCACCAGGTAGACCATAGAGGGGGTGATGAGAGTATACCATTTAGGAAACAATTAGCATCGGAGTGATTATTTTCATTACGGCGATTGGGTTAGAAAGTCAGAGATGCTCAGAAACCAATAAAGGAAATTAAGACTTAATGATATAAAGATGCTGTATTGAAAAAGGAAAAGAGCCCAGTTTTATAAAGCAATGAAAGTAGCAGTGATTCTGTAGACGGCTGCTTGGAGGTGTGATACCTACAACAGCTCAAAAAGGAGAATCCCAAAAGCAGTGTCCATCAGACACTTTCAGAACGCTCATTCACAAAGAAACAGATCCTGAGATTGTATAGTGTTTTATCAAGGGTAAAGGTATACAGTCTATGCCATCATTGCTAATGTGGCATGCGGATTTGTGCTATTTCCTCAGTTGAAAGAGTTAACAAAACAAAATACACATACCATTTGGTTCTTGTAATAGAATATATCCTCGAATCTTCTACTTATGTGAAATAATATATATTTAAGTATGTTTTTTGTATTCAATTTTATTTTCTATGTATGGGTGTTTTGCCAGCATACATGCAGTGCAGGTGTGGGCCACATGAGGGCAGCAAAGCCTTTGGAAGTAGATTTGCTTGCGGTTGTGGTTGTGAGCCACCATGAGAACCAAACCTGGTCCTGTGCAGGAGCGACCTGTGCTCTGAACTGCTGAGCTGTCTTTGCTGTGCTAGCAGCCTTATTATCAGCTGGAAACATCTCCATGTTTAGGAAAGTTGGTCAGTAAACTATGGTAGATTCAGTGGCATACATAGAAATTGTTAAATGAAGGATTAGTCTTCAAGATAGTCTATTAAGTAAAAAAGATAATGTACATAATGGATACCAGGTTACTGTTTTGAAGAAGACTAAATTAAGAGTGTTTTCTTATTTATGCCTAAGATATTTCTCTCTCTCTCTCCCTCTCCCTCTCTCCTTCCCTCCCTCACTTTCTTTCCTTGTTTTTTTCTCTTTTCTTTTTTTGGGTTTTTGAGACAGGATTTCTCTGTGTAGCTCTAGCTGTCCTGGAACTTGCTCTGTGAACCAGGCTGGCTGCGAATTCAGCCATGCATCTGCCTCTGCCTCCTGTGTTCTAGGATTAAATGCACCACCACCACACCTGTCATTCTTATTTATTTATTTATTTATTTATTTATTTATTTATTTATTTATTTATTTATTTATATTAAAGATTTCTGTCTCTTCCCCACCTCCGCCTCCCCTTTCCCTCCCCCCTCCCTCAATCAAGTCCCCCTCCCTCGTAAGCCCAAAGAGCAGTCAGGGTTCCCTGCCCTTTGGGAAGTCCATGGACCACCCACCTCCATCCAGGTCTAGTAAGGTGATCATCCAAACTGCCTAGGCTCCCACAAAGCCAATAGGTGCAGTAGGATCAAAAACCCATTGCCATTGTTCTTGAGGTCTCAGTAGTTCTCATTGTCCGCTATGTTCAGCGAGACCAGTTTTATCCCAGGCTTTTTCAGACCCAGGCCAGCTGGCCTTGGTGAGTTCCCGATAGGTCATCCCCATTGTCTCATTGTGTGGGTGCACCCCTCGCGGTCCTGAGTTCCTTGCTCGTGCTCTCTCTCCTTCTGCTCCTGATTTGGACCTTGAGATTTCAGTCCGGTGCTCCAATGTGGGTCTGGAGCACCGGACTGACATGGGATGTACTCACTCATATTTGGTATCTAGCCATAAATAAAGGACATAGAGCCTATAACTCAGGTTCTTAGAGAAGCTAAATAAGAAGGAGAACCCAAAGAAAAACATATAGGCATCCTCCTGAATATTAACCTTCATCAGGCGATGAAAGGAGACAGAGACAGAGACCCACACACCTGTCATTCTTAAGGAGTTGTAAGAGCATAGAAAACACCCGTGGGACCAAGAACTTGGTACCCAGAGAAGAGGGATGGAGTGTTACTACTTTTTTCTATTGTGCATCTCAGTTGGGATGTCCTGAAGTTTATCTCTGTGTTCGTCTTAAATCCCTGTAGCAGAAAAACCAGAAAAAACGTGAAAATGATGAAAGGTCTGGGCTCGTAGTTTTAGAGTTTTTAGTTCTGACCGAATTACTTCTAGGCTTGTGGTAAGGCAGGATGTTGTGGAAGCGTGAGCAACACGGTAGGGGAGGATGCTTATCTGACATTTGGTAGGAGGTAAAAATAGCCCAACGTAGTGATGCACACCTTTAATATCAGCACTGGGGAGGCAGAGGCAGGTAGGTCTCCGAGTTTAAGGGTTGCCTGATCTACATAGAGTTCTCAGACAGCCAGGGTTATGTAATCAGTAGAGCAGTTACTGACTGTTAGTGATTGAGATATCCTTCGCTTGTGAGGATGGCTACCCCAAGAGCTTCTTAGTGTTTGTGACACAGTTCCCATAGCTGTTTGTTTGTTTGTCTTCTTAATATTGTAAAATATGCTACTCGCTTAAGGAGGAAGGGAGAGAGAGGGAGGAGAGAGAAAGAGGGGCGGAATTCTGAATTCATTTTTATTGTTAATGTTGTCTCCTGCTGGGAAAGAGTGTCTTCAGGTTTCTATTGCTGTGAAGAGGCGCTGTGACCACAGCAACTTTTGTAAGGGAAAACATTTAATTGTGGTGGCTCACTTACAATTCAGAGTTTTAGTGCAGTATCATCATGGTGGGACGTGGCAGCATGTAGCCAGACATGGTGCTGGAGAGGAGGCTGAAAGATCTGCATCTTGCAGGCAACCAGATGTGGTCTGAGACACTGGGTGTGGCTTGAGCATATTATGCCACCTCAAATCCTACCTCCATGGTAACTCGCTTCCTCCATCAAGGTCATACGCACTCCAACAAAGCCACACACATCTAATAATGCCACTCTCTTTGGGGGCATTTTTTTTTTCAAACCACCACAAAGGGAGAGTGTGATAAGCTTTGTTTACATTCTCAAGTATTACTATCTGCTTATGCAGCAGAAAGCTCAGGAGTGTTGGTTTATTTGAAGTGTGTTTTAGTCTTGGCCAAAGTTTGACGTCTATTAGCATTCTTTTGCATTTATGAAATGTGTGATTTAGATATGGAAATAAAATACTCTACCTCTCTGTGTCTCTGTGCAAACTAGAGTCACCTGAGACAAGGGAACCTCAATAGAGGAGTTGGGTCTGTGGCATGTCTATGGGACATTTATTTGATTGATGACTGATACGGGCAGGCCCAGCACATAGTGCAGAATACCACCCAAGTAGTCTTGGGAAAGTTGAGCAAGCCAGTGAGAGCAAGCAAGGAGTAGCATCCCTCCGTGGTTCCTGCCTCATATATTTGAATTCCTGCATTGAGTTCCCTCCGTGCGGGAGTGATCAGGACATGTAAACCAAATAAATCCTTTCCTCTCCAAGTTGGTTTTTATCAGTGTTTCATCACAGCAGTAGAAAGCAAACTAAGACATACTTTCAAAAAAATTTAACTTCCTGGCAATATCATTACAGCTTGATTTTTTTTATGATTATTTAGAGTATTTTATAAATTCATATTTATTTATTTCTGTGTTCGCCCTGTGTGTCTTGGCATACGTAAGGAGCTCAGAGGACACTTGAGTGGTTTCTCCTCCCAGCATGTCAGTTTTGGGGATCCCACTGAGGTCATCAGGCTTAACTATATCTGCTGAGCCTCTCATTAGCACATCTCTGGAGTGTTTTTAACTCAGGGTTTGACTGGTTAGAAAATATGCTGTTTAGGGCTAGTGCCTTAAGGTTATGAATCTTATTAATTCACAGAGAGTGCCAAATCAGCACTTGGCCTAACATATACTTTACTTGTTATTTGTTTGTTTGTTTACTTACTTGGAGTGTTCATGCTATTATGTTTTCCGCTTTGTTCCTGCAGAGGCGAGGCAAGCAAGTGCTCTATCACCAAGTCATATCCCTAGCCCAACAGTACAGAGTTCTGTTCTCATATTAATGTGACCAAGTTGAACATCAGGTTGTTTTAAGTAGGACCTCTCAGTTGCAGTAGATGACAGGGTTGTTTGGTGGCAGTTATAGTAAGACTGTATCTGAAAAGTAGAGCATAGTAATGTAGTTTCGAGTGTTCAGTAGGCAAAGTACTGCAGACGCAGAAGTAGTTTAAACTCGGTTGCAGTTTGGACTTAAAAGGAGGGTTGATTTTCAAGTACTTTGCTCTGTATTTGCTTTTATATTTGCTGGAAATATTGTACATGAAGATTATGCCTCGAACACTGAAAAATGTTTTTCCAGTATTAACGAAATGATTGCAGGAAACGTGGTACTTGAAAGGTCACGTTGATTTTCTGGCAATGATAATTTTATATTTGGTACATATTGTTGAGTCTTTCAGGCTCCTACTTGAGTGCTTAAAGATCAGGTAATAAATGGAAAGGGGAAACTGCGAAAAGGGCACAGTGCTTTGCAGTGCGCGTGTCTTTGGCCTTTTGTTTCTGACTGAAATTTCAAGATCTAGGTCACCGAGAAACTGAAAGGACAGCGTGGTTAGTCAGGGTCTTCTGCACTCACCAAGTCCACACACAGCCCCAGTTACGTTGTCCTGCTAATCCATGTCGCGTAGAGATTTCCTGTGTCACTGCTTTCTACACTTGAACATGCTTGACATTCATGTTTGCGGAGTTGACTGTCTTTCAGTTTCGTCGATGACACTGGAGCATTTGGTGCTTTCCTTCGGCCTCAGGTTTGCTGGAGTGGGGCCTGACAGGAAGGTACCTAGCTGAGCAGTGCTTCCACAGGCCACAGGCTGTTCCTAGGGTCAGGCCTTGGTTCGGTGTAGCATTTCAATGAGATACTTACAATGCCATGTAGTTTGTTCTCTTTAATACAGTGGCAGGGTATTTTAGATATCACTAAATATTCTTTACTCATCTGAAACTTTTGTTTCATTGATCTTGCAATGAAGTAGTTATTTACAACTTTCTCTTTTAATTAGTTAATTAATTCTCAATTAAGACTTTCTTTAGCTGGAGAGATGGCCCAGAGGTTAAGAATACTGGCTGCTCTTCGAGAGGTCCTGAGTTCAATTCCCAGCAACCACATGGTGGCTCACAACCATCTGTAATGAGATCTGATGCCCTCTTCTGGTACGTAGGCAGACAGAGCACTGTTTATTTATAAATAAATTATATATTTATATTTATTTATTTATTTATAAACAAATGAAATATTTATTTATTTATAAATAAATGAAAAATAAACTAAGACTTTCTTTAGAGTCTGGGGATTTGGGCACAACTCCTGGGAAACTGACGTTGACTGATTTTGTTCACAATGAATCACTGTCTTTATTAAAGATGAAAACAATCCTCACTGTATCAATTGTCACAATGAAAGCACCATTCCTATTGTACTGCATGCCTGGTGCCTACATTAGGTCCTTTGGAACTGGAATTACAGAAGATTACAGGCCATCGTGTGAGTGCTGGGAGTCGAACCAGGGTCCTGCTGCTCCTAACCACTGAGTCATCTCTCTAGCCCCTAACTTCATCTAATGTCTTCTATAACTGACTTTCATCTGTGATTTCATTATGACTGTTTTTGCTTGCTATGGAGAAGTAAAATAACTATTTTAAAATTAATAAGTTACTCAGCTAGTAAAGGTCTTTGATGATTTTTTTCCTCAGAACAAAGCTACATTAGGTTCTGAACAACTTCATTATTCAAAGCTGATGGATATTAATTTAAATGTATTCAAATTTATATATGGCTCATATATTTTTATCTAGCTCATATATTCACCAAAACCCATCAAATTATAACTGGGTTTTCTTTCTAAGCCATTTATTGTAATAGCCATTATAATACTAGTATCATTTGATGTTGATGAGACAATAAAAATAAGTTTCTTACAAAATGGGGGAAATTAGAGAATTATTCTTAGGGCTATTAGGCTGTTAAGATGAAAATAACCTTTTTGGTGGCTAGTATGAAACAAGTTAATAAGTAAGATTTATTTATTATTTGTGCTACATTTTTGATTAATGAAATTGCATTTGTCTTTGTTACTGAAAGAAGGAGTGTAATAGAAGGCTTGCCAAGTGTGTTTCTTGCTCCCATAATATCTAGTCAGATCCTTGATGTGTGTTTTTATTAAATCATTATGGGTACTAAGTAAAGATCAGATCAATAAAATGGAGCAATATCATCATTAGAGGTGTAGGTCACTTTTGAGTGTGTTCACCTTGCAGTAGCAGCCATCAGAAGTGATGGGGATGCTGGGACAGGGAAGGTAGGCGACCTTGTCCCCAAGGAGGGCTCGCCCCCATGGAGGGCTCATCCCCAAGGAGGGCTCGTCCCCAGGGAGGGCTCGTCCCCAGGGAGGGCTCATCCCCAGGGAGGGCTCATCCCCAGGGAGGGCTCATCCCCAGGGAGGGCTCATCCCCAGGGAGGTCTTTTCTTCCCTGAGAAGCCAACATCTGAGCATGACGTTCATTGCCTGCTCCTTGGGCTGGCTGTGACCTATCCAGGTCTTCTTAGTTCTAGTTCCATGCTGGCTGTGGGAAGAGGGAAAAGGAGCGACCTAGGAGTAACCGGGCACCTTCTTTAGAAGTGACACATGAAAACCTTGTCATTATCAGGCAGGTCGGTGGCTTGCCGGATGACGGAATCTGCTGGTTCACTTCCTTCCTTATTCTTCTGGTTGTCATCGGAAGGAATGTCTGCCATTTACTGCACAATCATACCAAGCTAACTTTTTATCAGTACTGTAAGTGGGTAGTAATAAAAACCTTATCTACAATTAAATAAGCACCCAAGATACATTTATAATTTTATTCTAGTGCTCGAACATGCTTAGGAAAACTCTAAGACTGTCAGGCTGTAGACAAAGCCATGAGTCTTGGGGGCACGCGGGGGCGGACGTCCCTGTAGAACGACAGCCCACAGGGCTGGGTGTCAGACACAGGTGTGGGTAGAGAGAGCCAGAGGAGCAGGAGGAGGAAGAGGGCTCTGCCAGGGAGGAGTCTCCTGAGATTTCCCAGAAGAGAGGAATATTAGGTTGGTGGCTTCTCGGCTCAGCAGATCTCATAATTATGTGTGTTCAGCTCCAAGGGTTTCCGATCCACCTAACTGTTACATTGCAGAGCTCGGCCTGGATTGCAGGTGTTTCCTTGGCTCCCATTCCTCAGCACTGTGTTGTACACAGGGTGGCAAAAGGCTTCTCTGCGGGTTGGATGTGTGTGTGTGTTCCATCTCCGTTGTTACTCTTCAGTGTGCCCCAGCACGCCAATCCCCTCCCCGTGGTTTTTTGAAGGTTAAATGACGAACCACTCCTAGTTTCACTTGCCTGTTCCCTTGGTGTTTCTTGATTGCCAAGTAACTGAAACTTCCCATGAGACGTGAGTTTGGTGGACCTTTTTCCGTCCTAAGTGCGATGGGCCGTTTATCTGCAATATATAAAACAGCTGCAGTTGGCATTTACAGTGGGGCTGTTCTGTTGCTCAATTAGATCATCCTGGCATTGTATATTATGACTCATTAACTTGAAGATTTGTATATAAACAATGCCATTAAGTATAGTAAAGATAAGTACATTTAGAAATAGCTGCATGAGACCAGAAATATATTCCTCGGAACCTAAGTTCTTTTCCCTCTGCTGGTATATTTCTGCATTCTAATGGTATTTCTCATTTTGTCTCAAATACAGACCCATAAACCTGACAGAGATGAATTTAGTGTAATGAGAAAATATGGAAGACATTAGGACTTGGATTACTCTGCAAACATCCATCCACCGCTGATCCTTTTACGGCAGGGGCTTTAACTCCCCCTTCCTTTCCCATTCTTATGTACTGAATTTCTCACAAAGAAAATCTTTCTTAGAATCCCATCCTTTAAAGATAAGTAGAGTAGCTGTGTTGAAGGCAGCAGAGGGCTCCTAACTACCTCTCTTTTGTGCCTGTTCGCTTCAGCCCATGCGCATCAGGAACTCTTTGGGTTTCTCAGAGTTGGGGTTAGAAATCGTCACCTTTTCTTCCCGGATATGGTAGTGCATCCCCTTACCCCAGCATTTAGGAGGCCACAGCAGGAGGATCTTTGTGACTCTGAGACCAGCTTAGGTTACATAGTGAGTGTAAGGCTAACCTGGGGTACATAGTGGAACCCCTTCTAAAAGTAAAACCAACCAAGAAATGAAAACTCAAAGCAGTGCCTGGAGAGATGCCTCCGGTTAGATAAAAGAGCTTCTGGCTCTAATCGAGGACCCGAGTCCTGGTCCCAGACCTGTGAGAGGGACTCAACTCCCTGCAACTCCTGTTCCTCTTCTGGCCTCTGTGGGCAACCCGATAGTTTCATATCTTCACAAAGGCAGACTGATGGAAACATGCACATACGAACTTAAAAATAAAACTATTTAAAAAAAAATCAAAGTATAAGAAAACATTTGCAAAAAACTTTAAAGGAAAACCCAAGTAAGCTATGTCACATGATCTCATCAAAGCCCAAACAAAATGAAAACCCCAAATGCAAAACGAAAACCCCATCATTTTAAAGAATTAAGCTAAGTGCCTTCTTGGACAACCCCTTTTCCCATGATTTATATATAACATCTATCACACTCAAAATATGATTTTTGATAGCTTATATGGACAAGAAATTATGAGGTCAGCTTAATAAAGTAATTAAAAACTAGTAATAAATTATAGGAAGCATTTCATCTCTTCATCAAAGAGCTGTCAGACGTCAGACATTCAAGGACAGGGTGCTGAAGTGTTGCGTGAACGAGTCTTTGCCCTCACAGACTGTGTAGGTGATGGAGGATAAAGATGAGAAATTAGGATGGGAATGATACCATGCTAGAGGAGTTGTAGGATTCTGCAGGAGCACAGAGGGGGGCGTCTAACTCAGACTTACAGGATCAGCCCCAGTGCTGGGTCCACTGTCATCTCTGTAGACTTGAGGGATATTGAATACCAAGATGAAGAAAAGCAGAAGTGGTTAAGCGAGAAGATGGAGTGTTGGGTGTATGACGAGACCCTGAAAGAGCAGATGAAATGAGGCCAGGTCTGATCGGCATTAGCCTGAGCAGGTGGCCTTCTCTGTCCCATAGGAACAGAGAGTCGGGATGGCGGTCAGGAGGTAGTCTGCTTGTATCAGGAGGCCGCTGGGGCTCACTAGCATGTTGACAGCTGTTTGGATGATACAGACGTTCTGTGAGTATCAGAGGACCATGGAAGAATCCAAAATGGGTGGAGTTTGTTTTTCTCTGGCATCTGACTGCCAGTCTCCTTTCTTACTTTGCTCTTCACTTTATTTTTATGTCTCTCTTACCCCATCACAAGGCTAGACCATTTCAGAGGCCCAGTGCGTAACCCTGAGTATTGGTTAGATGCCCAGATATGACTTCGTTCTCCCAGCGTGGTGTGATGTCTGGGATCTATCAGGTGCTCCGTAGATGTTTATCCACGTGAAAGGATTGGCTGCTGAAGAATGAGAGGCAGGTTGGATCATTTTCTAATATTTTCCCCGACTTTTCCAGTATGACAGGATGCATATTCACATTTGTGGGCTTTCTGTTTTTATTCCTGGGCTTCAGAGTTCATTCCATTTGGGTATGGAGATGGGCAGAACAATTAAAACCTAACTCAGCCCAACTGTTACTCTGTAGAAATTGGTGTAGAAGCATGATTTATGAATTTAAAGGTCTTTTTTGAAAGTATGAAGGGAACTTCATGTGAGCACAATCACAAATGTGAAATTTCTTTAACATTTTCAGTATTATCCTTGGTCATATTTTTCAATAATTTCTGACAGTTTTATACATGTATATAATATGAATTTGGTTATTTTTTACCCCTCACTACCCTCTATTATCCGTTCCCTCTCCCGCTGAAAGCCTTTCTCCCCAACATGGCTTAGAATACATTTTGACCACAGATGACTTAAATTAAACCGGTTTTATCTAGTTTACCACTTGGAACTGCGCACACTGTCTTTAATAGTGGTAAGACCAGAAAAAAATGATCCGATCTCAGTTGTCTGTGCTGATTCCCTGCTGTGGGTTTTACACCAGGCTTTATTGTGTGTGCCTGGTGTGAGGGCCTTCACGCAGGGGCCTGTGCTTCTTTCGGGCACTTCCATCTTTGCATGGCACACTCATGCTGCTGGCTGCAGGATATGATATTCAAGGCTCATATTATTCCTTCACGTCCCTGAGCGGCATTCAGCAGCTGCTGAGGATTGGTAGTAAAGCCTTGGGCTGTGTCTGAGACACACCCACTACTTCCCCATGCTCTTTTTATTCACTGTGAGGACTCTGGCTCCCAATTAATGCTGTTCTCACTTTGTTCACATGGCAACATATGTCAATCAGGGGTCCTGAACCTTAGAACCCTTATCCCAACCTCTGCTATGATAAGAACCCCACCACAACTAAGCTGAGACTCTGATCTTGTCCTGCTATGCTGGGCACACTGAAGGTCCAAGCCTGAGCTTGAATAAAGGCTTTGCTTTTGCAGATGAATTCGGATTCCTCGGTGTTCTTTGGGGGACTCTGTAACCTGGCATAACAATCTCACTTCTTCGCAGGACAGGCTGAATGGTGTGTAAAAAGGCTTGCATATGAGGAGTGAGCCACCAGAGCAGGAATGCCTGTAATAAGCCATCTTTTTCTTGACAATGAGAAGGCGTTCATGTGGAGGACAGCCTCTCTAGCGTCCCAGCCCCATATGCTCCCGTACCCGTCAGAGGCTCGTTATAATCCTTGGCCTTTCTCTGCAGCAGACACTGGAGTCTGGGTAGTGCTGTGTTCCATCTGCGTTGGTCTCCAGGCTTCACGACGTGAGCTCCTTTTTCCTGTGGCCTGTTGACTGTATTTGCTTACCTATTCATTTATTTAAGTTCTGTTTCCACCTTGACCTTTGTTGTCCTTTCAGAAGTGCTCCCCGTGTTTGCAGGTGTGGGCACCAGCAATCATGCTGTAAGTCCACAGTCCCTCAGCCATCCCAGTCATATAACAAAGGAGGCTTTTTATTTTCATTATTATTATTATTATTTTGCTTCTGCCGTAAACTGCATAAATCTTTTCTTTTGGCTTGCATGTTATCCAGCACTGAGCCCGGCCACTGCTGCGTGAGCTCCCCGCAGACCTGCAGCTGCCGTGGACGGGCCCTGGGAACCTTTCCAAATCTTCCAACCCTGCTTTGGACAGGTTTTATTTTTGACAGACTAATCAGAACCTTAATGTCCTTCCCTGCTGCAGAAGTTTGTGTTTCTAATTTTTATATTTCTCGTTTTATGAGAAGTCCTATCAGTCCCTGGGCTGGCATAACTTTGCTGATTCCCTGACAGTTTTTTAGTCTGTCTTTTTTGAGAAACACTTCCCTCTCCTCTGTGTCTATGGTCTGTGATTGGAGAAACCTTATCCCACTCAAAGCCCTGACCAAATCCTCATCTCAATTCTTCTAAGAACTCAAATTGATACGTTATATTCACTCGAGGCAATTTTAGTCTAATGAGGCGTATAGTACTTTTGAAGCATTAAGAGCAGAGCTCAGTATAGGATTATCATGAGGACCTGGAAGCGTGTTCTGTGTGTGCGGCGTCCATGCGTTCACTTGTGTATGCATGTGTGTGTGTGTTTTTGGACATGTGTGTAGGCCCACGGTTGACAGTGGATGTCTTACTCAGTTTCTCTTCAGCTCACCCAGGGTCTTGATGAACCCACAGCTCCTGGGGTAACAGTTTGCCCCAGCGACCCTGTCTCTGTTCCCTGCCCATTAGGATCACAGGAAGGCCGTCGAGCTCACTGGGCTCTTACCTGGGTTTTGGGGATCTCAGCTCAGCTCTTACTGTTCGCGTGACAAGGTTTTCCTTGCTGTCTCCCAGACCTGGAAACATGATTTTAAAAAACAACAAAACACACACAAAAAAGAAAGGTTGCACTCACGGTTGACTCCTAATAGCCCTTTGGACTATTACAAAATAATATCCTAAGTTGGATATTGACTGATATCCAGGAGGCCTGAGTAAGAAACCGTGCCAGGTGTGGGCTCACGCGCAGCAGGCGGAGTCCGTGGGGAGCAAAAGTTCATTTTGTCATTTCAGAGCTGTCATCCACGGGTGTCTCCTGTTTCTCCAGGTGTCGTCCCACTGCTCTCCCGCCTCATCTCGTTTATTTGGGGGTCTTGCCTTTCTAGGTTCTGCCCGTTACCTTATTTTCTTCTCTTACTCTTGTTCCTTTAATTTTAAATGTTACATTTATCTACTTATTTATTTGTGTGTGGAGGGCCATGTAACACAGCCGAGGAGATGGAGTCAGAGTACAATTCTGTAGGGAGTGTATTCTCTCCTTCCCTGTGTGGGCTCTGGGGGGTTGAACTCGGGTCATGAGGACTGGCAGCTAGCTCTTCTGTCGGCTGAGTCATCCTGCTAGCCTTTGTGTGTTTTCTTTCCTTCTTTTTTTCCACATTGGAATGAGGGAGTTTTCCCATTATAAACTTTATTTTATTTTTATAAAGTCCATTTTACAGATGACCCAAATGATAAATAATACAATATTTTCTTATTTTTATAAGTATTCCTAACAGCCTTTAGAAATATTATTATAATATTATGTAATACTCTCTACTAATTAAAAATATAGCTTTGCAAGTAAGTATGTTTATGATGAAATTAGTTCAGAATCCTCCAGTTGCTTTGTTTGGGCTCTGGGTAAATACCTGGCTGATGTCACCTGCTGTGTTTAAGTTGCTGCATTGTTGGGTTAAAATCCACATTGCCTTTCGCCTCTCTTATGCCAGTGGTCATGCCTTCTGCATTAAATTAGGAAGACATAGCACAGTGTTGAAATTCAAATCTGTGGGTTATTGAAACTTAAAGTTTACAAGCTTCTCTTTGCTAATGGTTATCATTTAATTGGATTTTTTCATTCTCTAAAAAGCAACTCACAGCCCTGCTAATTTTAAGATAAATTATTTTTTTCAGAATTTATAGTATTTCAGCTGCTGAAATTGGAGATGGCTTTTATTGTAAATATGTCAAATGGTGTTTATAGGGAATAACAGGATAAGACTGGTGTGAGCCAGTTCGCAGAAGACCCAGGGAAGTGCTGTGGATTTTGTTCTATATGGTTTCCAAAGGCCTGCCCTCTGCTGTTCTCACTACCTCACATGCAATTCTTCTCTGAAAAATAGTGTTCTTGTTCAAAAGATTTACTAAACGTAAGTTATTTTGACATTATTTCTAACATTTTAATGGAAGGGCTAAACTTACAGAAGAGTTAGAAAAGTTTTACCGTGGTCACTCTGGCTTCTGTGTTTATGCGTTTAGGTGTGTGTGTGTGTGCTGTTGTGTGTGCATGTGTGTGTGTGGGGGGCAGAGGTGGACTTGGGGCGTCTTCCTTGATTGTATTCCACTTTATTTTCTGAGACAAGGTGTTCATTGAGCCTGCAGTTCAGTGTTTCAGTTAGGCTGGCTGGAAGGGATGTGCCAGTCCCTGCTGACCCAGCCCTGGGGTCAGAGATGCTGGCTGTTCTGTGTGGCTCTCATGGGCCTTCTTAAGCGAACACCTGCAGTCTAACTCGCTTCTCACTTTTTTTTTTTTGGTCAGCTCGTCATATTATGCTTTTTGTTTGATTTTTTTTCTTTTTTTTTGAGACAGGGTTTTTCTGTATAGCCTGACTGTCCTGGAACTCACTCTGTAGACCAGGCTGGCCTTGAACTCACTGAGATCTGCCTGCCTCTGCAGATCTGCCTGGGATTAAAGGTGTGCATCATCACCACCTGGTATGCATTATACTTTTTTACTTGGCATGGTTCAGGCCCTTATTTTCCATTCTTTATGACAGTGCTCTGATTTATTTTTGTCTCATCTGCCATAGGCATGCATTTTTATCCATCTACCTATTCAAGCATCCACCTATCTATCTATCTATCTATCTATCTATCTATCTATCTATCTATCTATCTATCTCCTATTGTTTTTGAGACAGGATCTTCCTTTTTAATGCCCATACTCTCTTGAATGTGTCACGTAGCTTAGTCTAGCCTTGACTTTATTCATGGTGATTCTGCTTCAGCCTCCCAGGTGCTGGGTTTGGAGGTGTGCACCCTTATTCTCAGTATGTTATTTTTAAAATATTCTCAGAACACAGCAACACTAAACACATCTTTGGCACTCTCTGGTTCTCATTAGCTGGCCAATAATAATTGTCCTTCATCTGCCCTATTTTGGAATAGGAGAAGATTCTAAAGAGAACCAGACTTTCACTATATTTGCCTCTGTGGCTTTAACTGTCAATCTGATACAACCTAGATCACTAGAAAAGGAAGCCGTAACTGAGGAAGCTGTAACTGAAGGACTGGCCAGATCAGATTGGCCTGCGTCCATGTCTGCGGTTCACTGCCTTGATTGCTAACTGCTGTAAGAAGGCCGGAACTACTGTGTGAAGGGCGCCATCCCTGGGCAGGTGCTCATGGCCTGTGTAAGAACCTAGCTAAGCGGGAGTCTAGGCGTGAGTTAGCAGCATCCCCCATGGTTACTGCTTCAAGCTCCTGCTTGAGTTCCTGCCCTGACTCTCTCAATGATGGACTGTCAATCATGAGCTGGAATAAACCCTTTCTACCCTCAGCCGCCTGGCTCAGAATGTCTTAGCGCAGCAACAGAATGAAGCTAGAACGGTGTTTACTAGGTGTTATATCAATTAAAAGATCTACTTTATGTTTTTTTTTTATTGTGTGTTTTCACTTAAAAATGCATATAAATACTTATTCCCTTGACTGCTTCGAGACAGGGTCTCTCTGTGTAGTCCTGGCTGTCCCAGAACTTGCTACGTAAACCAGACTGGCCTCAAACTCACAGAGATCCTCTGCCTCTATAGTGCTGGGATTAAAGGTTTACAGCACCATGCCTGACATGTATGTTTTTAATCTTCCTCAACTCCATGGATTTTCATCACCTGGATCAGTGAGATGGTTTGTCCGAGGTCATACGATCTGCTTTCATTTCTGTTCCTTGTTTTGTTGAGGGAGAGATGCTGGCCTCATGCTCGCTGGGCAAGTGTTCTCATCATGACCTGTATTGTTCCCTGTTACACATGAGCCACGGCCTGAACACCAGCTTCCCTGCCCTGCCCTCTGCTGATGTTTCCATAGAGGCCTCTAGACCCACGCAGGCAGGAAGGGGCCTGCACTTTCACCAGCTCTGGGGACAGTGTGGCAAAGTAGAAGCCGCCCTTAGCCTAAGCTGGGAAGCCTTTATGCTTTTCTGCATGCTGGTTGCCTCCTGGCAGTGTTTCCTCTCTTCGCCAGGTATTTTAAAGTATGGCTTTGCGAACAGTTTGCTTTCGAACAGTCCTGACTCAAACTGAGCATGTCCCTGTCTTAGTATCTAGATACATGTCAGCTTAACAGTAAAGACTTCAGATTTTCTGTGTGAAAGATGCACTGCTGAGTCAAGATGAAGGGCCATGGACTCAGCTCCCCCAGGACTGCTTTCACGAGGCTCCTTGCCAGGATGCAGCATGTCTTATAGCTAACTTTCTTATTCTTCTTTTTAATTTCTGGCTGTTTTTCTTAACTGCTCATTTTTTCTTGACACTTTTATACATTTTCAGGATTTTCAAGTGAAAAATGCTATGTCAGACAATACAAGTGTGGAATTGATACTGCAATTTAAGTTCTGAGGGTTACCAAGTATCTGCTTTATTGGCTTACATATATATTAATAAGAACATTTTGCATGTAGCGCTATGTAGGTAAGCCAGGACCTGTGTGTGCTAACACATTGTGTCAGTGAGCTCTATTCCTAGGTAACTGTGCTTCTTCTAACTTGTTAGGGTTTGACTGTGGTTTAGGCATCCAAACTCATGCAGACAGATAGTGTCTATGGTGAGGACTAAGTGGGTGCACTGTTGGTGTTTGGGGGTGAGAATAAGTTTCAATGGTGTCGTCTGTCACATGTCACCCAGGACTGCATCCTGATGACTGTCTGAGGAGAGGAAGTCAGCTTTACACTCCAGGGTAGTTGTCAGCAGATGAGGTCTGCCCCTGGCTTCTGAGGGTCAGGCCTTGCTCTGTGAACTTCCCTGATTGGTCTGGGCCTTGTTTAGCCTGCATCATTTGGTGTGCCAGTGCTGAGCCCTCTTGCTCCTGTCAGTTGCCCTTCTGGACATCCCCTCAGCTGTGGCCAGGTTCAGCTGAGGCCTGTTGACCCGAAATATCCCCTTATAGGAGGTCCCTGGAGCGGCCGAGTTTTTAACCATGTAGTTGTTATTGCTGCTCTGCCAGCCATCTAGAGTGACAGGATGGGATTTCTGTCACTGTCCTGTCTGTTAGAGGACTGTTTGCCAGGACCCTCAGCTGATTTTAAGGCTTGGGAGGGGTGTAGGTTTGTTCTCAGGGGAGGACAGCCTGGTTCCCACCTGCCTCTCTGCTTCTCTTCCCTGCCCCTGGGAACCAAGACTTTTTGGGTAGCTTGCCCTTTTCCTGGACCTTTCCATCCTTTGGGAAATAGTCTTATCTTATTCTTACTCTATCGCTTTCATTGGCTCACACAAAGGCAGCCCTTAGTAATCTTTCTTGTGCAAATGTGGTATCCAGTATGTGTGTGTGTGTGTGTGTTTTGAATGATTTGGGAATTTCGTGGCAGATAATCATTTATCCCTCTTATTATATGTCTGATATTGATAGTTGGATATTTCTTCCATCCTCTCGATTTATAACTATGATCAGATTATAAGTTAGCGTGTGTCTAAAGTGCTCCCCTCTTTCCATAAATTTCATAAATTTTCCACACAGCTTTCAATAGTGTTTATTATTGGGGTGACGTGACACCTATTTCTCACCCCTGCTACTAAGGACAAGTGAATGGTGACTTCGTACAGGCTGAACTATAAGTAGACTCCAGAACTGTGCTAGACGAATTCATGCATGATCAAAGCATAGCAAACAGAGGAGGAACTGATAGTGTGGGCGCTTATGTGGCTGGGGTCAGCATCACCAGGAAGCCTTTACTGACAGGTGCTGTATACCAGCTGTAAATGCAACTCCATCTGAATCTGAAAGCTTTTTAAAAATTATTCTCAGTTTAAGTACCTCAGCAATGAACCAGGTGTGCTTACTTCTTAAGCAATGATTTTCTCAGGAGCGAAGCTTCGCACTTCCATCGCTGGTGTAATCACTAGTGGAAGGAGGGAGCTGAAAAACAGTTTTCCGTACTGTGTGGGGTGATTTTAGTGCCGTATTGTTACTGTTTAAAGGATGTATTTTGAGAGGAAGCTGGTACTAGGTACTCATTAATTTTTGTAGTTTTCAGCATTTAAACTATGAACAAAAATCTAGAGATGGTATTGGACTGACTCTCTGGCAATTGCATAGATAAGGTAATGAATGGTAAATTTTACCCGACTGTCAATGCCATAGAGCTTAAAAAACTGATTTGGTGTGAGTCGGAATGAGTGAAGTCCTGAGCAAACGTGTCGTTGATGTGAGCATGGCCATGCCAATAGCCCCAGTGCCCGCGTTCCCTGGATTCTGTTGTTGGTGTGTCTCCATCACAGTGTGTTGCCCTCTGAATCCCGGCTTTTCTAAATGTGTGTCTGTGATTCCTTCATTTTCTGTGCCCAGTTAGGTCAGTCCCTAAGCAGTGCAGGCTGTGTGACACGTGGCACCGGCACAGGGAACTTGTTGTTCCCATTGGCCAGTGAAGGAACGTTCCCATGAGAAGTGATCAAGTGAAGATGAGGGGAGCATATTCTGCGCATCAGTTGTGAACCACGGGACAGGCAGAATCTAGAGCTAGTAGTACATGTTGGTGTTAAGCTCAGAGAGTTGTCTGGACGTGGTGGATTGCAACCTTAAGCAGCAGGACCCTTCAACACATACATAAATGCAGACAAAATGTTTTCAACATAAAATTGAATCTTAAAAAAATAAAATAAAAATACCAAAAATTATTCTCCTGTTAAATGATGTGAATGAGCATAGTGGGTCATTGGTGTGTCATTGGTGAGATAGTCTGTTGAAAAGTAGATTAAAAGCCTGGCGGTGGTGGTACACGCCTTTAATCCCAGAACTCGGGAGACAGAGGCAGGCAGAGCTCTGAGTTCAAGGCCAGCCTAGTGTACAAGAGCTAGTTCCAGGACGGGCACCAAAGTTACAGAGAAACCCTGTCTCAAAAAAAAAAAAAAAAAAAAAAAGAAAGAAAGAAAAGAAATGTATATTATATATATTGTCAGTGTGTATAAGGGAGTTAGCAAATTTATTTGAATTATAAATGAAGTATACCACAGAAGAGAAATTAATTTTATTAAGGGCTCACATTAAAGTTGGGTCTGAATGAATGAAACGTGTCGAATGGACTTCTGATTTCATCGGTGCAATAGTGAGGCTGCGGGTAGAAACATTCAGCATCCTGAGCATCCTGGGCCAGGCACCTTTCTTGGGTACCAGATGTAGGGACTCATACATAATTTTACTTAATATTACAGTTGGTGGATAAGTTCGAATGAACACATGTCTTTCAAATTGCTTATTTTCTAAAGATAGTCTACAGTTACATTTATTTCAGTTTGATATAACAGATTGCAGGTTGGGGTGAATGTTAGGATTATGAAATATATTTTGAAAACTGCAAAAACTTTGCTGGTCTTCATTTTTAACCATACACACATATATATCTATCACTCTCAGTTACAGTTATTATACAAGAATCAGTCCACGTCAGGTAGTTTCCCCTGTGTGGTATAATTAAGGTTATTAAAGTTAGTTTATTATTAAGATATCCATATATCAGTTAGGTGGAGATGAAGGAAAAGAGCCTTGAGTATATGATAGAAAACACTTTATTTATTTGTACCTAACAGTTTATTTTTGTTCATGGAGCAGGGTTGGACTATCTAATCCTGTCTAGACTGGAACTCACCTTGAACTCACTTGTCTTTTGTTTTAATGAAAGAAAACGGACTCAGCTGCTTCTTCCTCTGGTGTGTGCGTTTGTATAAATGTGCGTGTGTGTGAGGACCATTGGTTTGGAAGTAGTGTTTCTTCATGTTGCGTGTGGCCAGTGTTTGAGGGCTGTTGCCCTGGGTGAGTAACTCTGGAGAATGTTCTGCTGCCGTCTAAAAAACAACAGGCTCTCAATCCACAGGTCTCTCTAGCAATCTCAGATTGAGGGAACAGTTCCTTCAAGATAAAATGAAGTAGTTTCCTGGACTGAACAGTAGCTCCATAAGTACAACAGCTTTTGTCTTATATGCAGCACCGTTCTTTCTCCACAAGCTCCTCTTTCTTGCCTTACATGTCATGGTTGACTGATGTGGCCCAGGGATTAGGGAGAAGGCTCGTGGAAGACACATACGCTCCTCCAGAGGACCTGCCTTCAGCTCCCGGCACCCACATCAGGTGGCTCCCAACCACCTGTAACTCCAGCTTCCGGGATTTTGGTGCCCCTGGTCTCATGGGCACTTGCCTGTGTGTGTACACCCTCCTCTCTCACATATACAACTAAGTCAATAATTAAAGTTTTTCTTTAAAATTATATAGTTTACCAAAGAAAGTCTTGAGAAATAAGTATATGGAAAGAATTTGATTGTTACTTTTCTGGTTTTTAAATGCTCTTTATTAATGTATACTAATTAATATGTAATTTGGGGCTTCATCATAACATTTTCATGCATATATATATAACACATTTACCCATTACCTTTTTTCGCCTCCAGTTCCAGTTCCTGTTTGTAATGCTTATTCCCCTTTGGCCTTCCTCCCTTCTTTTTCATCATCACGAATTTCTCAGGTCTTCTTTCCTTCTTGTGTTAGTGACATTCAACATCAAAGGCAGAAAGATTTGTTCTGCTCTCAGTTTCAGGGTGCATTGGGATGGGTGGAACAGCTCTAGTCATGGGGCAGAGGCAGCAGAGTGGAGAGAAGGGACAGACACGAGACTGAACCTTCATCAACTACAACCGTCTCCACACAGCCGTGTTGACTGGGGCCAGGCATCTAAAACATGGTCCTTCGGGTCCAGTTTCCACACAGAGCAGAGCTCGTCAAGGGCTCTCACTGCAGGTCCAGTTTACACAGACCAGATACTTTTAAAGTCCTTACCTAGTTTTTGCTTCTTATCATTTTTATGGTGTGTGTGTGTGTGTGTGTGGCTTTTGGAAACTTAAAAGGAAAAGTCAAAATGAAGTCTCGGCGAGTGCCATCCTGGCAGACACTTGGTCTAATTGCTTTTCTTACCTCTTCTGGACCCACTCTCAGGAGGACGAGAAATCTTAAGTTTCCTGGGAATCAAGCTGATTTGTAGGCTTAGGGCTGAAGCAGCCTCACGATTATATTAAAAAGAAAAAAGTCAGGAGTTCCCTGTCACTCTCCCATCCTCCTCCTTTACCTATGCCTTCTGGCCGTGTGCTGTGCCTGGATCTTGTGTAAATGCAGCAGTGAACAATGTGAGTTTTCCTTTTATGCAGGGTCTTCCTGGTTTGCACGACTGCTTCCATTTGTTCTAACAGGATGGCAGCTCATTAGTTTTCATTGTATAAGGCATTGAGGGGGAGTCTTCTGAACCCTAGAAAACCTGTTCTTCACATAGTTATAGGGCAGCGGAAGTTTGTTTGTGGGTTGCATTCTCTGGCAGTGATTTCTATCCCTATCTACCATAGACTTCCTTCTTCTTAGTCCTAGCAGGTGAAAGAAATGGGCACTATGTTTATAACTTCTCCAGGAGGGTGCCACTCCATGAATTCTGTCTAGGAAGAGAGTAGGTAGCAGAGTCCGTTAGAGCCTGCCTGGCTTTGGTGGGTCTCACATCATTTTCCCATAGAGTCCCCACAGTGACGTGATGTGAACCAGTTTTCCTTAGTGCATGGACTCCCACTGGGCTGTGCTTGGGTGAGGGTATACTATGGGGGGATGAAGAACAGAAATAGTGCCTGGTAGGGTGGAGTGTTCCACCATGACAGTGTTGCCCTTCTGTCCAGAGTATGGGGAGAGAGCAGTGTATGCTGCTTTGGAGGGTGCACTCTGGGAATTTGAAATATCCGCTGATGGCATTGACCACACGTCGTCACATGGTCACACCAGTCAGAGAGGTTCAGAAGGAGCTTTCAGCTGGGTCAACACATCTCACTGAACTTCTGTTAGGGAAATTAGATTGTGTTTCTCTATTGTTAGAGCAGCAGAAAGAATTTTCTTTAGAATGGTTGCATTTCTAACTTTTTCACTGATGTTTCCAAGTAGGCAAACTGAAAAGACATAATCCCAGTTCATGCATTTCTCTTTGGAACTTAAGGCACACTTACCTAATAGTTCTAGGCATGGGGCTGAGATATGCTACGAAACAAGGTTGCCATGCTCTAGCTAAGTTTTCTTTTCTTTTGTGATGTTGAGGATCAAACCCAGGGCCTTGTGGGTGCTAAGCCCATGCTCTGCCACTGAGTCCCGGTACAGCCAGTTCCTATGTTTCCCTATATGGTTTTGGCAACTTTGTTTATCTGTTTTTTTTTTTTTTTGGGCTAATTTTCTGCTGGTTGTCCTTGTGTACCTAGGTATGGCACAGTCCCAAGGCTGGCTGAGAAGATACTTCAAGGCCTTCTGTAAAGGCTTCTTTGTGGCAGTGCCCGTGGCAGTCACGTTCCTGGATCGGGTCGCCTGCGTGGCGCGAGTGGAAGGAGCCTCGATGCAGGTGAGCCCGAGTTCCGCTTTGTTCTGCAAAGCCCATCCATGCTCCTTTGTCTCTCGCGTACTGGGAATAAGAGCTCACCCTAGTGTTTCTGTGCTGCGTCCTGAGAGGTCCAAAAAGACATTGAAACTAAAGTTTCACCTTTTCAACTTTCTTTTTCTTTTCTATTTTTGTGGTTTTCTCGAGACAGGGTTTCTCTGTGTAATGGCCCTAGCTGTCCTGGAACTAGCTCTTGTGGACCAGGCTGACCTCAAACTCACAGAGATCCACCTGCCTCTGCCTCGAGTGCTGGGATTAAAGGCGTGCACCACCACTGCCTGGCCCCAACTTTCTTTTAAAGGCTCCTGATAACTATTATTATAATCAGAGTCGAGATGAACAGAAGTAACTACCAAGTGGGTCTCGGGTCTGTACTTTTTCTGTGAATTACAAATGGAGACTTAAAGAAAATGTATTAAATGGTGTTGTTTTTTTTATTATTATGGCTACATTTAAACACCTGTTTAAGACTAAATTAGGCAGGTAGTGGTTGTGCACACCTTTATTCCCATGCAGAGGCAGACAGATCTCTGCAAGTTCGAGGTGAGCCTGGTCTAGAAAGACAGTTCAGGGGTAGCCAAGGCTACACAGAGAAACCTTGTCTTGAAAAACCAAATCAAACCAAGCCAAACCAAAACAAAAAACCCAAAACCAAAGCAGTATACTTTTGTTTAGGTTAGATTCAGTGACTCGGTTAATGTGTTTCAGTTTTTCAGAAAGTCTATGTAACTAATTCCTGATTCCAGACATTCTAACATGGTCTTTAAGTGAGTTACTGATTAAAACTACATTAAAAATTTTTAAGTTAGTTTTTATTTTTATTGTGTGTGTTCAGGTGTGTGCATGCTATAACTATAGTGCATATATATAGAGGTCGGAAAATAATTTTATGGAGTCTGAGTTCATTTGTGTTTCCGGGATTGAATTCTTGGAGCCAGGCTAGCTCAGCATTTTCATCTGCTGACTCGTCTCGTCAGCACACACTGAGTAAAAATATTAAATGCAGTTTATAGTGGAAGAACCTTGGAGTGGAGATTTCCAAAAATTTCGTAAAAATAATTTTGTGGAGTAACTCAGCGGAGGTTTTATTGAGGAACTGGTGTTTAGAAGCTTACTCGGTGAGAAGTTTTGTGCAGCTGAGCAGCTCGCATTTTGTAGCAGGATTTTCTTAGTTGTCATCAGCATATATTAAGGTCACACGTTGCGCCAAATATCTCTGTCAAATAAATACGTAAAGTGAATATATAGACTTCCAAGAGATTCTATTCATGCAGAGTAATCTTGTTAGGTTTTTCTCTTTATTTTGCTTAAAACTGGTTAAAGCATCAGTTTTAAGGAATAAGGATGGATGTATTCCAACATAATTACGGTGTTAAAAATCAGACTGTTTGCTCAGTGTGGAGGTCAGCAGACTGTTAGGTTGAGGCCTCTGGGGGAGGCTAGTGTAATGCTAGGTTGTGTTTATGTTTGCTTTTCTTCCTTCATTTGAGGGGTCCTTAGGCCCTCCTCTTGGTCAGATGATCTTGACCTCAAACCATCCATTTCCAGTTCCTTCCACAGCAGGTCACCAGTAAATTTGGTTATTAATTTGATGAAAGAAATGTTTTAATGCACACAGCACCATGCAAAGCATATGGCTTATAGGTATCTGCCTTTGTTTATAAATGCAGTTGAAAACATTTAATAAGGCTTGGTCTTTATGTTTTATTTCTTTTGTTTTCAATTCCTAGCAGCCTTGTCTTAGAGATAATCCCCAGGGGGAAAGGTAGATTTGCTTTGTAGAGCTTTTGAGTCAGATTTATCATTTCAGATTAAAACCGGCTTCTTCATAGCCAACCAAATCCTTTTTGGAGCCCTAGGACCTTTTAGTAATAATCAGATTAATAATGATTTTCTCCAGTGTCCTTAGTGCTCTTTTGCTACACAACTCCCACTATCTACAGAAGGATTTTTTTTCCTGTAGAATACAAGACCTCCTTACTTGGAATCTAATGATATTTTAGGGGATTATACCATAATATCCTAATCTTCAAACTTTTAGCTCAACATGTTCCTACATTAAAATATGTGAAGTATGATTTTTGCTCACAAGACATTGATTGTTTTGTGGAAGAACAAAGTTTATCCCTAGTGAGGAAGGCAAAGAAGAAAGCGTTAAGTCATGTCATTCCCAGATACCGTTCAGCCGACTGTTATTAGCCTTACACAGATACACTTGACTCTGCAGGTGCATTAGTAATGCCTGCATCATTCCCAGCTCTACGCTTAACAAGTGCAGTTTATTACCTTGGAGTTTGTTTGGTACTGCGTGCCAAATCCCCTTGGTTACAGGTTATAGGAAAATAGCTTGAATTTACCTAGGTCTGCAAATTCATTGAGGGTTTAGGATGGAGCCATGATAGGAGCAGCAGCTTGACAGCTGTCATTAAGAACCAGGGCCAGGCTTCTCTCTGATGCTATGTTCGCTGTCACGAAGAGCCAGGACCAGCCTTCTCTCTGATGCTCTGTTTGTCGTCACGAAGAACCAGGACCAGCTGTCTCTCTGATGCTATGTTCGCTTCTATCTGCATCTTTGTATAATTTTTTTTTTGCCATCCATGTCAGGACATGTGGAGTGTGAGCCACTCACATGCTTTAAAATGCCCCATTCTGTCACCACCTGACAAACGTCACACTTCTTTGAAATTAGAAAAATCAGTAGCTGTTTGTATACAGATGATAAATGGGTTGAAAAAGAAATCAGGGAAATATCACCCTTTACAATAGCCACAAATAACATAAAATATCTTGGGGCAACTCTAACCAAACAAGCAAAAGACTTGTATGACAGGAACTTTAAAACTCTGAAGAAAGAAATTGAAGAAGACACCAGAAAATGGAAAGATCTCCCATGTGCTCTTGTGTAGGTAGAATTAACACAGTAAAAATGGCAATCTTACCAAAAGCAATCTACAGATTCAGTGCAATGCCCATCAAAATCCTAGCAAAATTCTTCTCAGACCTTGCAAAAACAATACTCAACTTTGTTTAGAAAAACAAAAAAACTAGGATGGCCAAAACAATCTTGTCCAGCAAAGGAACTTCTGGAGGGCCCACAATCCCTGACTTCAAACTGTGTTATTGAGCTGCAGTAATGAAAACAACTTGACACTGGCATAAAAACAGATAGGATGACCAGTAGAACCGAATTGAAGATCCGGATATCAATCCACACACCTACAAACACCTGATTTTTGACAAAGAAGCTAAAAATATAAAATGGAAAAAAGAAAGCATATTTAACAAATGGATTCAACATGTAGAAGAATGCAAAATGTTTATCACCATGCACAAAACTCAAGTCCAAATGGATCAAAGACCTCAACATAAAATCACACACTGAACCTCATAGAAGAGAAAGTGGGAAGTACACGTGAACACATTGGCCAGAAGATCACTTCCTAAATATAATCCCAGTAGTACAAATACTGAAAGCAACAATTAATAAATGGGACCTCCTGAAACTGAGAAGTTTCTGTAAAGCAATGGACATGGTCAACATGACAAAATGGCAACCTGTAGAATGGGAAAAGATCTTCACCAACCCCACATTGGACAGAGGGCTGAGCTCCAAAATATACAAAGAACTCAAGAAACTTGACATCAAAAGAACAAATAATCCAATAAAAAGTGGGGTACAGACTTAAAAAGAGAACTCTCAATAGATAAATCTCAAATCAAAATCTCAGATGAAGCTAAAAGACACTTTAGAAAGGGGTCAACATCCTTAGCCATCAGAGAAATGCAAATCTAAACATCTGAGAGATTCCAACTTATACCTGTCAGAATGGCCAAGATCAAAAACACTGATGACAGCTTATGCTTGAGGGGATGTGGAGATAAGGGGAGCACTCCTCCATTGCTGGTGGCAGGGAAAACTTGTACAGCCACTTTGGAAATCAGTATGGTGATTTCTCAGAAAATTAGGAAACAATATACTTCAAGACCCAGCAATACTTGCTGCTGTGTATATAACCAAGTATTTAAACAATGGAGTATGACACAACAGTAAAAAATAATGACATATTGAAATTTGCATGCAAATGTATGGCTCTAGAAAAAAATCATATTGAGTGAGGTAACCTAGACCCAGAAAGACCCTAGACAAATACAATATGTACTCACTCATAAGTGGCTTCTAAACATAAAGCAAAGAAAAAAAATGACCTATAGTCCACAACCCCAGACAACCTAGACAACAAAGAAAATCCTAAAAGAGACATACATGGATCTACTTAGGAAGGAGAAAAAGACAGGATCTCTGAGTAAATTGGGAGCATGGGGGCCCTGGTAGAGGGTAGAAAGGAAGAGGGAGGAAGGGAGGAGAGGAGAGAAAAAACGTACAGGTTAATAAAAACAATCAAAAAGTGAAAAATCTGGGGGCAGGAGGAGACTGTGATAGACTCAGGCTCTATCAAATTCTCTTACGCATACATAGGTCAACTTTGGCCATCAGGGTGAGTGTTATGATTGATATAGCATTGGATAAGTACACACTCTCACCTGTGACTGAGAGATCTGTGTGAGATTAAGGACGTGTGTGTGTGTGTGCTGTATCTTTAATTTTTTTTTAATTTATTTTTTTTGGTGACAGAATCTCTGTAGCCCTGGCTGGCTTGGAGCTCAGTATGTAGATCTGACCTGCTTTTGTCTCCCAGGTGCTGATATTAAAGACATGTACCACCACAACTTGTCAGAGCATCTATTTAAGTCACATTATTTGTGAGGATTGAGCATGAAGTACAGGTGACATTTCCAAGAGGACAATGTTTTTAGGTGAAATTGGAATAGATGTTCTGGAAAGACAGGAGAAATGCATTTGTCTCTATAGCCTCTGGAGTTCAGATTAACTTCAGTTAAAAGATCATTTACTTTACAGCTACATTAGACATCACTAAGTCATACCTAGAATTGTTTAAGACCAGAAATTTACACTGAATACATTTGTTGACTACACAGTGACTCTTCACTGTGTTTGAAGACATTGTTGCTAGCCACAGCTGCCATGCATTGAGCAGGTCTAGACCCTGGAGTTCAGCAGATTGGTTGAGATTGGAATAAACGCCTGCCTTTCCAGTTCTCTGGTTGTGGGGATTTCTAGATGTCTCAGCACATCCTACAGGAAACACTCTAGATGTTTTTTTGGATGCAGCCTGAGGCTGTTATCCACTATAAGGCTATGGTTGGGTCCCTTAAGATGGGTCCTCTGGATTGGTGGTGAGGTGTTCTTGTACTAAGGCTTAAAACTCTGAAAGTAGGACCGGGAAATAAGAGGCAGGAAGGAAAAACTCAGCAAAGAAAGAAGAAAGCAGTGGCAAAGATGTGCAGGTCAGCTGGCTGCTACGGAATGACGGAGGCAGCCGGAGACGTAGGGCCATGAACAGGGGTCAGGGCCGAGCATCTGTGACAGAGACTCAAGATGGAAGTGTGCTACCCGAAGACTGATGAGTCTCAATGCGACCATGACATATGTCTGCTGCATGTTCATGTGCATTAGTTCTGAGGAGATGCCGCATTGCACTGTTCACTGATACATCCTCGTCATTTGGAATTCATGTGGTGGATATTATTGGTTTTAGAAACCTGGTATAAGGTACTGTGGTGTTTTGAATGAAAATGGCCCCTAAAGAGCTATAGCCAGTGGCACTATTGGGAAGTGTGTCCTTGTTGGAGTGGATGTGGCTTTGTTGAAGTGTATCACTGGGGGCTGGATTTGAGGTTGCAGATCAAGCCAGGTCCAGTGTCTCACCCTCTTCCTGCTGCCTGGGGAATCCCCATGTAGAACTCTCAGCTACCTCTCCAGCACCATGACTGCCTGCATGCCACCATTTTTCCTGCCATGATGATAATGGACCGAATTGTCCATTAGTTGTCTCCGAGCTGTAAGCCAGCCCTAATTAGATGCTTTCTTTTGTAAGAGTTGCCAAGGTCATGTTGCCTCCTCACAGTAATAGAAACCCTGACTAAGCCAGGTATTTCATTGTTTTGTTTTGAAGAGGCCTTATTAATTAATCCCAATTTTATTATTTTAATTTATACCTTAAAATACATTAAGTATAATTTAATGATATCTAATATTACATATAAAAGTGAGAAAGTTATTTTAATCGTTTCTGCATTTTCAAATCTATGATTAATTTTGTCTCCGGATGTACTTTTGGATATAGACACTATCGAAAAGCACTGATTACGGTACTGGGATGCAACCATTTGTCGTTTTAAGTACAGAGCACTGTAATAGATATTATACGTGATAATGAATCAGACGCAGACTGCCTTTGAGACACTTTTACTTTACTAGAGGAAGTTTGGGACTTATAGCATGATGAATGTATCTTCTGTAGACCATGTCCATCTCCCAGATAGATATTTTGTTATTATTTAGTATATTCAGAAATTAAAAGTTTGTTGAATGGGGGTGTCGTTAATTAGGTCTTTCATGGTATAACCTGTGTGCTAGTTTCATCTCAGTTGGCAGTTGAGTGAAGCAATTTTTTGAGGGTGTTCACAGCAACCTTTCAGGAGGGCGTGGTCTATCATACCATATTGGGATAGAAGAAATCCATAGGGTCTCAGCCTCTGTGAAAACAAAAGAAGGACTTTTCCAAAGCATCATAACCTTAGATCCAAATTCTGAAGTCAAGATACCTTTAGAATATATGTGCAGGTTCAGTTTAGCAGCCCATATAATGAAATGTCTTTTTGTATTTAGCTCCTTCATAGTCAAAAACTTTAAAGAAAACACAATGTACATAATCCAGACTCTGTGAATTTTTCATTTTTACGTGGCTTATTTTTTTTCTTAGTCAAAGTTATTAAATTTAGCATATCAGTTTGTTTAAGGCCAAACCCGAAGTCAACTAGTAGAACCAAGTTTCTACCTTCAGGGAAGCTGAAGATGGGAAAATTGAGTTAGGAAGTGGTTCCTGTAGTCAAGAGGACTCCAGGGATAAATGGTTGGTCATAGAGGTTACTTAAAAAGCTATTTTCTTTTGAGCTTACCAACAAATATTCCTCATTTTTATAAACTAATATAGACAAATTTGTAAACAAATGGAAGCTGGAATATCTCCTCTGTTTTGAAAAACTTTAGTTTTCAGATACCTCAAGCCCAAATTGTATTGCCACCTTAGTGTGGCCTGTCTTTAAGTCAGTTTGTGACTTAAACATTATTTAAGAAAACCTAAAGGCTGAAGCATGAAATATAATTAAAGATATTTGTACTCTTACTCTTTTGACTTTCTGGGCTAGTGTTATGGCAACACCGAATATTTATCCTAGGAGTAAATTTTGATATAAGAATTCTTTTGATCTTTACAAATACTTACCGGCTGCAGTGTAGTAGGGGAATTTGTTTTTAGGATTTTATCTTTGAAAAACAATTATTTACTTTTAAAACAGTCCTCAGTAGTTCTTTTCTTTTTTCTTTTTTTGTTTTTTTGTTTTTTGGTTTTTTTTTGTTTTTTCGAGACAGGGTTTCTCTGTGGCTTTGGAGCCTGTCCTGGAACTAGCTCTGTAGACCAGGCTGGTCTCGAACTCACAGAGATCCGCCTGCCTCTGCCTCCGAGTGCTGGGATTAAAGGCGTGCTCCACCATCGCCTGGCAGTATTTCTTTTCTTAATGTAGGTTTTCTAGTTTTACTTTGCAACTCATCAGCCATTTTAATAGAAGGGTACAGATTATCAGACAGAAAGAGTCCGGTTAGGTGACAGCAAGTCATGGTTGAAACTAAAATAATTTAATGAGCTATGATGAGTTCAACTGAAAACAGTGTTCAGCTTATGGCGTATTGTTTTTTTAAATATAGCTCTGTAGATACAGTCATTTGGATGAGACATCCCCTTTGCAATGCTCAGCACATAATGATCGTGGGCACAAATGACTGGTTAATGACTATTCATGCTGACCTGTTGTTCCCTGTAGTGCACATGAATCAATTCTACTGCTTGTTGAAAGGTTACCTATGAAAGTAGATGAACTTTTTTCTCTTACAGAAGAACCGTATCACACAACATTAATTTAATTCAGGAAATGAAGACTGATACTGCATACAGTTGAAACTACAGAGGGGATTTATGTAGGTGGAATGCAATTACTCAAATTAGAACTTCAATGAATTACCAGGGCTTTTAGAGCAAAAGGGTGCCCTAGGAATAGTTCAATGACCTCACACCCAAGTTTTAGGCTTTATTTGAGTGAGAATGCCTGCAGCGGGGTCACTGGCTCCGGTAGAAGGTGTGTGCTCTCCACATTAAAATTAAGATCTAAGGCTTTTTCAAGTGAGGAAGAGAAGTCATTTTGAATTTTGTCATCTTATTTTTGCTGCAATCGCTGCATGCTTTCTAAGTAGCAACCGTTCCTTTTTCCTGTTTTGCATTGCCAGAGGCAAAAACACTTGAAATTATCATTGCATTCTGCCATCTTTTCAGCTCAGACTTCAGATATATATATATATATATGCAAATAGATTTCAAAGTTAGGCAATATGAGGGAAAGTAGAGTTTACTTAGTACCTGCCATTACTCATCAATACCTGTTCAGCTCATCAATAAAACCCATTCATTGGTTTCAAATTGCCTTGACTTTGAGCCACCTATGTACAGGCCTGAAGAAAGTGACTTGTAATAAACCTCTTAGGCTCCCACATAGTTCTCTAGTCATTATCTTCTTGCCTGCTGAGTTGAAAATGGAAAGTTCTGTCCAAAAAGTAAGCAAAGAAGCCCTTTCTTTCTCTCAAATCTCTACTTTAAAAAATTTAAACATACAGAGGGCTTCCCGAGACTCACTAGTCATTGTGGTTGTATTAATAACTGTGATTCTGCTATTCTCAGAAGCTGGATGCATTCTGAAGGAATGAGTTACACTGATTTACACCCAGCGTTTCTGCTGGAGTTTGGGAGTTGGACTTCCTGCTGAATTTGCACTTCTGAGATGCTGGGAAACACCTGGCACAGTTTTCCTTCTGTGCACACACCACTCCTCTGTGCTTTGACACTCCCTTCCCCCACGTCCACCGAGGCTGACATCCAAGGAAGCCAGGATTTAATGTTCGAATATTTTATGGGGTTGGCTTGTGTGCTTTCTTCCCAAATTATCTTTGGCACAGAAATCTCACCTGAAGGTTCCCCTTAGGATGTTCCAGGTTTTTATGTAGTTCTGTAACCCATCATTAATGGAGAATTCAAATGGTTTGTACTTATAGCAACAGACATGTGATCCTGGAGCAGTTGGTTAGTGATAACTCTGTAATGTCCCTTTGTGGATTTGCCCCCTCTCTTTTTCTCACTAGAGAATAATATGACTTCTGTTTTGTACAGCCAGGGTTATGGTTTCTTAACGCTGAGGGTATTATTATGCCTTTAGAAAATTAACTAAACTGCATATGGTGGCAATGCTTATAATAATCCCAATACTGGAGAAGACAGGGTAGGGGGACTGAGGGTCTGGGATCAGTCTGGGTTACATAGCAAAACCCTTCATGTGCCAGCTTGGCACACCTCATTGCTGAGCTCTGTGGACCCTGGAGAGTTGGAATGGGGTTGGTTTGACTTGGTTATGATGTTGACTATCAAAAATGACATCAGTTCTGCTTGTCATTCTCCTTCTGGTCCTGTAATAGAGCATAGACTCTGGACACAGGCTTCTCCACTGCCTCATCTCGCATTTGTGTAAACAACAACAATGACAACGACAAAACCCAGGGATGTCATCAGGGTTTTATTTCTCAGCTCCTCAGGCTTCTAGCCTCTGAGTCTGTCTGCTTTCCCACCTGCATTCTTCTTGTATTTCTTCATTATGAGACACCTGGGCAGAATTATTCCAGAGAGCGGGAGATGGCGGTAGTGAGTGCAAATGCTCGGTTTTATTCCAGAGAGCGGGAGATGGCGGTAGTGAGTGTAGATGCTCGGTTTTGTCCTAAGACTGTAAATACTGTGACTGCCTCCCATCAGAGATAATAAAAATGGGTATGCCTTGATAGAGAACCCACAGTAGTCATGTGACTGCATTCTGACCAGTGAAAAATGACTGGGAATCAGGCGCCATTTCTGCTCTGGCCCCTGAAAACCTTGGTGACATTGTGCTCTCTGGTGCTTTTCAGGTTTCTGACTGGCTGCAGATGTTTGTGTTCTGTTAGGAACTAAATAATCAGTTGTGGCCAATGAAGGTTGTACTTACATGTCTGGAGGCAAGAGGCAAGGTTCCCCCCCCCCACCCACAGGGCCTCAGTGCAAGGACACCATAGACCATAGTGCTCAGAAGGCAGGGGACAGGATCAAGGTGAAGGCATCAAAGCCGGCACTGTGTTCCTGCAGAAAGACAAGAAAGGGCAGGTGGACACGTCTGGACCAGCCAATCTTCAGTTTCGGAGACTAGATGCCTGGGTCTTATAGCTGGCCTCAGAGTGATTAAGTGTAGGGACACTGTCTCTTAAACTGTACCGGCTTGGCAGAAGAGGGAATAGCTCTGGCTGAGACTGCATATCAAAGGCATGCTCTGGGCTTGGCTTTTGCTGTCTATGGTGCAATAGTCTTGGAAGGGGCAGTCTTTGCTGCACGGGAAAACATACAGGTACCTTCTCATCACCCCTCTGATCCATTCGGCTGCCTGAAGCTGCCGCTGCCAGCAGCCACCCAGTCTGCAGAAACTAGTTCAGGAAAAGATCAAAATGCAGGATTCAAAGCAGAGTTTCCACTGAATGCTTCTAGTGTTCATACTGTCACAGACTGGAATAATTGTAAGTGGGTAGTTTTAGACTAGACCTCTATTTGAATAGAAAGCACAGCAGACAAGCACTTACAGGGACTGCGGCCTTGTGGGCTCTTAGATACGTATGTTTCTGCATGACAATGCAATAAACTTGTTTGTTAGCCACTGAGATTTTGGAGTTTTCTCCCGAAGCAATTAGCCAAATTTGATTATATAACAGGACTCGATTCCTGGCTTTTCCCCACAGTCCTTTTAAAACCAACCCGGTTACAATGATCTGCCCTTCACCCATGATTAGAAATTCTTCTCTGCTATCCTTTAGTTACTTCACAGATTATTACTAACTGTACTTTGTAGGCTTCTCAGAGAAAGAGACTATTTTCTTCTCATCTACCCATTCACAGGGATGCTGAATAAATGCATATTAGATGTGCTCTTTGAAGCATTAAAGTGCCTGAGTAATTAAACTACAGAAATATGCTAAATATTCATTAATCATTTTTTTTTCTCAGACTTTGAGGGTGTTTCTTCACAATTCTGAAAACTTTCTTTGCTCGCTGATGAACTTGTCATGTTCTTTACGGGAGAGGTGTTCAGCCCTTTCTGCCCATGACTCAAACTAAGTTACATCTTACTGTGCAGTACACACCTATGCACAGCAGAAACTAAAGCTTCATGTAACAATACTTCAAAGATAATTATCATCATGATGTGCAGTGCTCTCTGACACTTTCAGCTATGTTTGCAGCCCGCTAAATTGATTCTGCGACTCACTAATTTGGCATGACCTGTAGTTTGGAAATTGCTGCTTTCTGGCTGGAGGGAGGCCCGGCAGGACGAAGCAGCTCAGACCGAGCTATAACTAGGGGAGTAGAGTGTGTTTGTCTTTCATGATAAAATTTTAAGTATGGATTTGTCCCAGGTGTTTAGGCAATAAAGACAACATGAAGGATCTGGAGGCCCATCGTCTATTCTCGGTTTAAAAATTCCCTTTGTAGTTGATGCGATCCTTGGGCCTTTTTCAGTTAACGTCACCTGGTGTATTTATTAGTTATGACTCATGAGCCCCATCCCATACCTGTGAAATTGGAATAATTTTCTGAGTACTTTGGGATATGTGTTGTGAGAATTTCTGTAAATAGTAACGTTTGAGAATTGTTTTCTTATGGAGAGTTCAAAGTCTGGGTTAATGCAAATTGTTAGAGCTTTGCTAGACTCACAGCTGCCTTTATATGACAGACAGTTCTAAGTATCTTTGTTAGCATTTGATTTCTTACTCTTGGACTTTCAAGAATATGTCCTTTAAATGACAGTTCTAGGTATCTTTGTTAGCATTTCATTTCTTACTCTTGACCTTCAAGAATATGCCCATTTTGACCTTTCTTTTCTTTAAAACAGTATTTTTAGATTTTTATTTTTATTTTTATTTTCTGGGCATGTGTTTGCCCTTGAAGAGGGCCTTGAATAACCTGGAATTGGACCAGTGGTGAAGAGCCACTGTGTGGATGCTGGGAACCACACCCGAGTCCTCTGCATTAACAACGCCTGCTGTGAACCAATGAGCTCCTTCTCCAGCCCGCGCCATCTTCTTACTCATTCCATATTTGTGCCAACTTTAGCATGCTTTAATCTTTCATATGCCTGTGTCAGTTTATAGATATGTCCTTCGAGTTTTTACTACTTAAGAACTTCATTTTTTTCTTATGTTTTGTTTTTCACTTTCTGGTCTCTGTATTTTAAAAGCGAGCATTTTATACTTTCTATCATATTGTTTTTTTAAGTCATCTTTTATTTTTGCCAGAAAATATTCTTTTCCTTGTTTAAAAAAGTAAACTGTAATTTTCTTTGTTTTTTTATTTTATTTTATTTTATTTTTGGTGGTGCTGGGATTGAACCTAGGGCCTCGCACATGGTAGACAAATGCTCTACCACTGAGCTATATTCCCAGCTGTTTCTGTAATTGTTGATGTCGAGAAAGAAGCATGACCACACGTGTCCTTTGAGCGATTGGCCCATTCCCTTAGCATGGGAGCCATGTTTATTTTTGCTGCAGTGGCTTCTCAGGGAATGAGGTTTCTCTTTTTGATTTGTAGATGTCTTCTCCCTCAAGTCTCCCACAATTTTTTACTGATGAGTGACTTTCTTTGACCAATGAGACATCAGCAGACAGAATAGAAGCCTGGTGAGTGTTCTGAACTGGAAACATGTAAGAGCTCAGGCTGCTTGGCTGAAGGAGACACTGGAATCTTGTTGGGATCCTGGCCTGCAAGCCTCAGTTAGAGCCCGATGTGTCTGTGCCGTCAGTTTGAGCTGGCCAGTGCATTTGCCCTCAGATGATCCCATCCAAACAGGTAACTTCAAGAGATGCCTGAATGGGATCTCCCCAATAAGTGGAGCCCCAAATGCAGAATTGCCAACAGTGACTTCATCTATCCTTATAAGACACAGTTTGGCAGTGATTTGTTATAAAGCAACAAACAGCTGAGCAAAATTCAGTAGTGTTAGTGAGGTTGCAAGTCAGTCCTCCAACAAGCAGCGTTAGTGCTGGGATTCTGTGGCTTTGGGGGGTTGGATTTTTGGGAGAGTTTGTTAAATGGCAGGCAACTTGTTTTGGAAACCAGGAAGGTGGGCAAGTAACTGGTGTTAGAGACTAGAATGCAGGTTTCCATTGTTCATATTATTAAAAGAGCCTAAACTATCATCTTCAGGAACTCTGAAATAGGCAATGTGCACACCTAACAAACCTGCCCATCAGGTTGAGAGGGCTTCTAGGAAGAGAGTTGAAGCTGTCAGTTATTTCTGTCTAAGGGATGCAAAGGGAGAGATGAATTGCAAAGGAAAGGAAACACAGGTGTTCAAGACTTTACGGCTTAGGAAATTAAACACTGGTTCATTTCTAGTTTCCAAGACTTTATGGGTTAGGCAATTAAACACTGGTTCATTTCTAGTTTCCAAGCAAGCAAATCATCTCCGAGTAAGAAAACATTTGGGGCAGATAGAACACCCTGACTAGAAAATGCTTTAAGATCTTCAAAGGACTGGAGGGGGTGCATCCTAAATCCTTTTCAATTGATGTGAGAGACTCTAAGGCCCTTAAGACATTTGGGCCACCGCATCCCAGCCCTTCCAAAGGAGCTAAGTCTATTTTGAAAAATTACTGGTATAGTTTAGGGTTGACTGACATGAACCTCAGTTAAGTTAGTAGGAAATCTATGAACTTTTAAGGGATTTAAACTAGCTTGTATTAAATCAGTTTAAAAAGAGGCCTGAGTCTCCAACATACTGTGACAGAAACATTTCCTTTAAAAAAAGGAACAGGTCTCCTAGCTCCTAGGCACAGGCCAGGAGCTAAATACCATGGAGAGTCATTCCAAGGAAGAGGAAAAGGCCCTAATGGAAGTCTTTGGATAAAAGGCCTTTACATGTACAGTGCTGGATTCTGTCAGCAAATGACTTCTCTCTTTCTTTCACTGCCTTTGAAACATTTGTGTTCTTATGTCACAAGTCTCATTTTCTATTTTAATGGAGCCCAAGCCGTACCCTGGAATCCTCACCTTTGCTTTGGCCTGTTGCCTATTGCAGATGAAGGGACTTTGCTCCTCTGTCACGGACTGACGCTTGAACTGTTGCATGTGACATGAGGGCCAGAGAGTGGAGTGTTGCAGATTGTTAGGTTTCCATCTGGCCCTTTTCCCTGGTACCCAACCTCTGTGTCGTGTCTACCACACTGTTTCTAGGCTTGGCCAGTTGATCTCCTGTAGCAGGTGGAATAGCAAGCAGGGCTTGTTGGATGCCTACACAGAGAAGCAGGTCCTCCCACAGCCACCTGAGTCACCCAGCGAGGCCAGCACAGATGAGATTGCACAGTCGTGGGCAGTGATCTGCCCTTTCTGTGTTGGAGTGCTTTGTTTTGTAGCTCTTAGATGAGTCACACGAGGCCTGCAGTTCTTTTGTCCCTTTTCATCTGACACAGTGCTTAACAATTCATTTTAATAAGCAGTTTGTTTCTAACACAGTTGAACCCCTTAGTTCTGATAGGTTGGCTCCATGCAGCTCAAGGGACCCACAAACCAAAATTTCTACTGATACCTTTTGAATGCTGGATTTAAAAATGTTACTTTTATATAAAACAGCATCAAATTCAACAAAAGGAAGCAAAGGGTTTAAAATCTGTTGTCTTTTCTTACATATTTTTTTTGGGGGGGGACCCACAGTTTTATTTTCTTTATTTTTCTTTGGTATCATATAGACACAAAGTTTCTAGAGAGCTCTGCAATGTCTACCACTTTACAGGAAGCCTTATGAATAGATTTGCACACCGTTTGTACACATCGAGGAATTAACCATTTTAGAGGGTTGACCTCTGGCAGAATCATCTAGAGAGCCTTTTCAGGGGCTGGAGAGATAGACGGCTCAGTGGTTAAGAGCACCAGCTGCTCTTCCAGAGGGCCGGGGTCTGATTCCCACCCCCCTCATGGCCCC
The DNA here is from genome assembly GCA_025134845.1 of Neodon shergylaensis. Classification (NCBI taxonomy): domain Eukaryota; kingdom Metazoa; phylum Chordata; class Mammalia; order Rodentia; family Cricetidae; genus Neodon; species Neodon shergylaensis. The sequence goes on along the minus strand of JABTXL010011977.1, from coordinate 9,734,155 downwards.
TCTCATTATCTGTAACAACATCTGTAACTCTAATTCTAGGCAATTCAACCGCTGGCTTCCATAACAAGCATCAGGCATGCACACGGTACACAGATACACCTGTAGGCAAAACACCCATGCACATGAACAAAAAAAGCCTTTCTAAAACCTTATTATTTGAAATCATTCTTTTTTTGTAACTATATGTCTTACTGTGGACATATTATATTTTATGACAAGGAATATGAATGATAGAGAGAGTAGCTTCTTCTTGGCAAGAAGAATGGTCCATGGAAGAAAAAGCCTTTAATTGTGTTGGAATTTTATTACACACAAAATAATATATATCTTGTCAGTGCATAAAATATTTATATAAATTTTTTATTTCACTAATTTCACATGATCTATTACATGCCATGAGTTGAACTATAAACCAGAATATTTACTTTGAATTCTGTGATAGTTACTTATGAAATAACACACATGTATTAAAAAACAGATTGGTTTTTTAATATTTTTAAATTATATATCCTAGGGTGTTGGTGTTATGTGCATTTGAGTGCAGCTGCCTGAGGAGGCTGGAGGCATTAGTTCTCCTTGGAACTGGAGTTACAGGCAGTTTTGAGCTGTCTGACCTGGGTGCTGGGTAACTTTCACCCTCACCAAGAACACTCCCCTCACCTAACCTCTGAACCATTTCTCCAGCCCCATACATAGAGGTTTTTTTCTTCATTTTAAATTTTTATTCATTTTACATACCATCCACAGTTCCCCCTCCCACTCCTTCCCCCTTCCTGCTGGACCCCCCCCCCCCAGTCCACTCCTCAAAGGCTGAGGCCTCCCATGTGGAGTCAACACAGCCTGGCACATTAAGTTGTCCCAGGACAAAGCCCTGCCCCCTGCATCAAAGTTGGGCAAGGCATCGGGAATGGGCTCCAAAAATCTAGCTCATTTACTGGCAATAGATCCTGGTTATACTGCCAGGGCCCCTCAAATAGACCAAGCTACACAACTGTCGCCCACATGCAGAGGACCTACTTTGGTCCCCAGCTGTCGGTCTAGAGTTGATGAGTTCCCACGAGCTTGATTCAGCTGCTTCTGTAGGTTTTCTCATCATGAGCTTGACCCCCACCCCCTCCACCTTGCTCACATAATCCCTCCTCCTTCTCTTCGACTGGACTCCTGGAGCTCGGGCTGGTGCTTGGCTATGGATCTCTGCATCTGCTTCCATCAGTTACTGGATGAAGGTTCTGTGATAACAATTAGGGTATTCACCAGTCTGATTATAGGGCAAGGCCAGTTCAGGCACCCTCTCCACCATTGCGTGGAGTCTTAGCTGGGGTTATCTTGTGGATTCCTGGGAGTTTCCCTTGCACTAGGTTTCTCCCCAACCCCATTATGGCTCCCTCTGTCAAGGTATCTCTTTCATTGCTCTCCCACTCTGCCCCTCTGATGTGGGACTCCCCTCTGTATGCTGTGAATACCATTGGTTAATAAAGGAGCTGTTTTGGGCCTGTGATAGGGTAGAGGAGAGAAAGGCGGGGAAAACTAAACTGAGTGCTGGAAGAAAGGAGGCGGAGTCAAGAGAAGTCATGGAGCCTCCACTGGGAACAGATGAGCTGGAACCTTGCTGGTATGCCACAAGCCTCGTGGTAAAATATAAAATAATGGAAATGGGTTACTTTAAGATATCTCAGAGCAAGCCAAAAATACGTTTAAGCTACTGGCCAAACAGTATTACAAATAATATAGTTTTGGTGTGTTTATTACGGGACTGGGTAGGACAGAAACCTCATATAACAACCCCCCCAACTCGACTATCCCATTCCCTCATGCTCTCATCCCCCATCCTTTCCCCTCTACTGCTCCCAGTTTACCCAGGAGATCTCATCTATTTCTTCTTCTTAGGGTGATCCATGTGTTCCTCTTAGGGTACTCCTTGTTACCTAGCTACTCTGGGGCTGTGGATTGTAGTCTAGCTATCTTTACATCTGATATCCACTTATGAGGGAGTACATACTGTGTTTGTTTTTCTGAGTCTGGGTTACCTCCCTCGGATAGTTTTTTTCTAGTTCCATCCATTTGCTTGCAAATTTTATGATGTCATTGGTTTTCAAAGCTGAGTAATACTCCATTGTGTAAATGTATCACATTTTCTTTACACATTCTTTGGTTGAGTGGCATCTAGGTTGTTTCCAAGTTCTGGCTATGACAAATAATGCTATGTGAACATAGATGAGGAGCTGTCCTTGTATGATTGTGCATCCTTTGGGTATTTGCCCAAGAGTGGTAATGCTGGATCTTGAGGTAGATTTATTCCCAATTTTCTGAGAAATTACCATACCATACATAGAGGATTATAGTTATTAAATTATGTACCAAGCCACAGTTGGACTCTTGCAGTCAATTTGCAGGGAAGAGAATCAAGGAACTGTCTAAACAATAGGAGATTATTATAAAAGGAAGATAAACCTTAGAAGTCTGTAAGAAAAGAGTATAAAATCCATTGGTTCAATCCTTAAAAACAACTCATTGCTTGTTTATCATAGAACATTGTGTACTGATTGGTGAAAACTTAGAAATGATAGAATAAAACCACACACCAAGTCTACCTTCCAAATTTAGTTCTTTTAATTTGTCATCCATCTAGTAGTAGTTAAAAGCCCTGATTGGCAGCAATGTTCTAGTCATTGCAATCTAGTAGTGATTTCTGTTAGTCTAATATCTCTCCAGCTGTGTGCAGATGGAGACACAAAAACAGAGAGCAAATGCTTTACTGACAGTTTCCAGTTTCACAGATTGAAGCTTTGGCTTCAGATGTCAAAACTTGCCTTTCTGAACCTTTGTGGGGTCTCCACGTCTTTTTTTTTTTTTTTTTTTTGGTTTTTCGAGACAGGGTTTTGCTGTGGCCTTGGAGCCTGTCCTGGAACTAGCTCTGTAGACCAGGCTCGTCTCGAACTCACAGAGATCCGCCTGCCTCTGCCTCCCGAGTGCTGGGATTAAAGGCGTGTGCCACCATCGCCCGGGGTCTCCACATCTTTGTCTGCGCAGTTCTCTCTCTACCCCTTTCCTCTCTTTAACCTGCCATCTTCACCTTTCCTTCTCTTCTCCGGTCCTTCCCTCTGTTCCCCATCCTCTTTTGTCTAAGTTGGATGATACAATTTGTTTTTTAATCACATTTTTACTCTTTATACCTGGAATACTCTGTATTTTTTCTGCAACGTGATTGCTACTTAGTTTTTTTTTAGTCCAATGCCGCATAATATAATCACTCTTAAGTTATAGTTTAATCAGCTGACAGTCAGCTGCATGTCTGTCTCCATGCTCCTCCTTCTGATCTATTGCTACAATATTAACAGAGGCCTAGTGCTACATTGTAATGCTTCCTTTGTTATTTACCTCATTTCTGGCCACACAGATTTCTATTTCCTATAGTCACCGGCAAAAAGAGAAAGTGCAGTCACTGATATATTTTGAGATACTGCCTTCATATAATTCTTATTACCTTCTGTTATTATAATTGTTCTGTTTTATTGTTGTTAACTTTTCATTGTGCCTGGTTTATAAATCAGGCTGTCATAGCTATGCATGTATGGGGAAGATCTTGGTGTATGTATGGAGAGAGATAGTTTGGTATTATCTAAAGTTACAGTGTCACTGAGGGTCTTGGGATATTTTCCTTGTGGATAATTTGTACTACTGTATTGAAGTTGGTGAAGGCTTTTACTCTAACAAATAATGTATAATGAGCACCTTTGATGCATTTCTGAGTTCCTCAGGAGAACGTGCTAACTATGACATTCCTAGGCCTAAGGATAAAATTAAGCTTTAAGCACGTTTTAACAGATTACCTTGCACATAGTTTGCAAAAATTTTTATTCTTACACGCAATATATGAAAGTGCCTGTAAAATGTCATGCTTCTCTCTATAACAGAATACACAATTAATATCAGGAGAAGAAAAAAATTAGCAACTCAGTATTTTTCTAAATTAAAATGATGTGACGTATGTCTTCCTTTACTATACATACTTATAGATTTCAATATTCTCTCTTAAAATCAAAGTTTCTAATATTTATCTATTGGTGTGTGCACATGTGCACTTGTGCTGTGCAGGCATGTGGGGGACTTGCCAGCATAGGCTCTCCCCTTCCACCGTGTAGTCTCCTCAGTGGAGGACTTGCCAGCATAGGCTCTCCCCTTCCAC
>JABTXL010011977.1:9693581-9729959 GCA_025134845.1 Neodon shergylaensis | reverse complement strand
GCTAGTCTCCAGCATAGGCTCTCCCCTTCCACCGTGTAGCCGCTAGTCGCCTCAGTGGAGGACTTGGCAGCATAGGCTCTCCCCTTCCACCGTGTAGTCGCTAGTCTCCTCAGCCTGTCAGGCTTGGCAGCAAGTTCCCTTATGCTATGCCCTGAGCATCCTGATGTCCCTCCAATTCTATTAAAAGAAAAATTAGAAAATAATGGTTAAAACTTATAGTTATTTTAATGAGAGTGGGATTTCATGCACTGTTAAAAGGAGGAAATTCACCTGTCTTAGCCAGCGTTCTCTTGCTCTGAAGAGATGCTATGACCGTGCCAAAGAAAGCATTTAATTGAGACTTGCTTATAGGTTCTGAGGTTTAGTCCATTATCATCATGTCAGGGAGCACACAGAGAGTTCTACCTCTGTATCTTCAGGCAGCAGGAAGAGAGAGTCTCTGTACTTGGAATGGGCTTTTTGAAATCTTAAAGCCCACCCCCAGAGACACACTTCCTCCAACAAGGCCACGCCTCCTAATCCTTTCCAATGGTGCCCTTCCATGGTGACCAAGTATTAACTCTATGAGCCTATGAGGGCCAATCTCATTGCTATCACCATATTAGCACTCTGGCCATAAGTGGAGAATGTTAAGAGCCACAGGTGGATAAGTAAATAAGTGATCACAACAAAGTCCCCCCACCCTGCACCTGAGATGGACTATCACCATGTAGCCCTAGTTGGCCTAGAGCTCCGCCTGTAAACCAGACTGGACCTGAAACCACTCCTTCTGGATGTTGGGCTTAAAGACACGTATCATTAAACCTAGCGGACAACAAATGTATTTTTATACAAGACTCCTAAGCGTCCTAGTGACCACAATGTCACTAGGTATGTATGGGAATCAGTTGCTGAGCACAGTGCCTGGCAGGCGATGACTGCTTTTCTCAGGTGATGGAATGAGGGAAAGGACACCCGGATTGATTCTGTTGCTGCCCAGACTCAGCAAAGGCAGCAGCTTCTCTGCAGGCTGTTCACCTTGTGAGGAAGCAGGGAGAGGTCAGGAGCCCTGTCTGCTCAGAGGGAAGTGATGAGTCAGGCATGAGGGCTTGTTCTGGAAGCTTCGTCGTGGTTGGTGCCTTTCAGAAGCTGGAGGATGTGGGAAGGGCCAGGACTTAATAAGTATACATTCCTTGTGATTGTTATTAAATAATTTTGCTGGGCTAAGAGCCCTAAATAAAATATTTGGATGTATTTAAAAATATCTCTTTTCTTTTAAACATATAAGTATTTTCCTTGCTGTATGTGTGGATGTACCACCTGTGTGCAGTACCCACAGAGGCTGGAAAAGGGTGCCAGATCCCCAGGAACTGGAGTATAGATGATTGTTAGAGATACTAACTCAGGTTCTTTGCAAGAGCAGTAAGTTCCCCTGACTGCCGTGTCATCTCTCAGACCCTGAATCTGCTTTTGAATTAGATGGCCAGTCACTGTACGGTCAAGTGTTAAAGAGGTATTAGTTGTTAGTCACTGTATCAAGTGTTAAAGGGGTATTAGTTGTTAGTGTTTTATGTGAAAAGAATGCTTTATTTCTTTAAGTTTTGTTAAGACTTGGGTAAATTTATAGTTCATTTTATTATATATACCCAGTCAGATGGATCTGAGGACTCTTAAGAGCCATGCAAACGATAGAGACCTCTGAAGAGCAGGGGAAAAAAGACAATATTCTGTCCACAGTTTTCCAAAGGCTGCACCCAAACAAAAATGATCCTGTAACCGAATATACATGTAAAATTCTTATTACCACATGTTAGTTTAAAGGGCATGTTTTGTGACAACTTGTGTGTGTGTCATGTGATTGACTGTATTAGTCCTTTATTACCTGTACTAGTTTCTTTTCTGATGCTGTGATAGATACCCTGACTGTTGGAACGTAGAGAAGGTAAAGAAGAACGTTGTAAAGAAGGTGTAGAGAACGTAAAGAAGAACGTTGATTTAGGCTTCGAGTTACAGAGGAGAGAGTCCATCATGGTGTGTGTGGGGGGACATGGCAGCAAGCAGAGGGCACGGGGGGCAGGAACAGGAAGCTGAACACTCACTTGTGCAAATGTAAACACACAGAGAGAAGATAAGCTGCAAGTTGTGTGAGGCTTTTAATATTCATGACCTACCCAGTGATAATGTCCACTAGTAAGTCTGCACCGCCTAATTCTCCCCAGAGCATCACCTACACCTCGGGGTCTGGAACATGTCAGGCATGTGCTCCTTGACTGACTTGTATGCCCCTGGCCACACCACGTGTGGTCTTTAGTCTTTTGGTTCGGGTAGGACAGTGGGACGAAGGGAGTGTGAGAATGCCAGGTCTCGAGGGTAAGACAGACAGAGTGGGTCGTGCAACCCTTCTCTAGTCATCCCAGTGGTCAGCACTACCTTCGCCCTGGTTCCCAGGGCTCTACAGACAGTGCCGGCAGGAATGTCATAGACACATCGATCTCATCTTTTGCGATCTGGGTAGACACACCTGTACTCATGGAAGTTTTTTATTTATTTGTTTATTTTTTGTTTTGCTTTATAAACTTTGTTATTTGAAATTGTTCATAATTTTGAGATAGTCTCTAGAAATGTGCGATTTAAAATGTTAACAGTATGACAGGATGTAGATTGTCTCGTCAAATCAAAATCAAAGTTTATGACTTGATTTAGATTTTCTTTTTATAACTTCTTTGATTAGGAATGATTGCTTGTTCTGTCTGAAGAACACAGTTCTATCCCCATAACGAATGGAACTTGTCAAATTTCTAAGCAATAACATAGTTTACTAATTTTTGTAAAATACCATCGATCAATTTAGATGTTCTTAGCTTCCCATGTGAAATCATCATTTTGAACTTAGTGAATTACTATTTTTAAAAATAGTTTTGGAGAAGTCAGAAAGTCTTTCCTGTTTCATATATATATATCTATATATATATATATGTATCAAGAGCTATATGGTTTTTCACATAATATGAACAATTTCTCAATTCAGGTATCTGAATTGGTATCTGGCCAGTCTGTGTAAGCGTTACTTTGGTTCCTACATGCACACTATGGTTACTTTATTTGGTCATGGTTGCCATTATTCCACTGTATAGCAAAGCATTGTTAAACTTCATCCCCAATGATGACATTGTCCTACTTGATAACACACAAGAAATTTCTTACCCAGGCAGCTAAAATGCTTTCCGTGAAAGAGATGCCTACATTGTTGTTTACATAATGTGTGTTGTTTGGGCACCATCTTACTTAACGGTGTTTGAAGTCTCTTCAATCTCTTAACTTTCTACTGTAGTAATGAGATTAAGTATAGGAGGCTGTTTAGATATGAGAAACCTGTGCATCAGCGAGACAGTCATATCTGTAGGAAGATATCTATTGAATGCTATCAGTGAATTACCTAAACTGCTATGGGAGTACAGATGGGGGAATAATTAATTCAACCTTGAGGAGGACTGGAATAGTAAGAGAGAGTTCCATTGCTTTCTTTATAAACGCAACAAGGTTTTCCTGGTGGTAGCTGTGGACTCCACCATTTCATTGTGAGAGATTCGAGCCTGCCTTTTGGGATTTTTTTTTTGTTCCCTACACGTGTCTGTTGTTTACAACGCCCTACTTGTTGTTTCTAACAATTAAGCTCAGATAAATTGGAAAGATGGGTGATTCTGTAAGGGAGAGGAGGATTTGAGTGTCCCCAGCCTTAGAACATGAGGTTGTAAGTTCTGAAGTTTTACAGGGAATTGTAGGTATTTAGTTTGTTGTTGTTATCATTATTATTATTGTTATTATTATTATTATTATTATTATTATTATTTTCCATAATAGAGGATGACTGAACCCAAGCTAGCCTTTCAGAAAGATGTAGACTTTTACAAATGGGAAAAGGGCAGAGTGAGAGTCCAATGATGGGTTCTCAAAGACAGAGTTAGGATCTTGCAATGTGTGGAGATAACACAGATATGATAGTATATATAAGTGACCCCAAAAACTCTACCAGGGAACTCCTTACAGCTGATAAATGCCTTCAATAATGTGGCATGATACAAGATCTCCTAAAAAAAAAGAAGCTGAGAAAAAAATCAGGAAAACATCACCTTTCACAAAAGCCACAAATAACATAAAATATCTTGGGGTAACACTAACCAAAGAAGTGAAAGATCTATTCAATAAGAACTGTAAGTCTTCGAAGAAAGAAATTGAAGAAGATACTAGAAAATGGAAAGATCTTTCATGCTTTTGGGTAGGTAGGATCAACATAATAAAAATGGCAATCCTACCAAAAGCAATCTATAGATTCAATGCAATCCCCATCAAAATCCCAACACAATTCTTCATAGACCTTGAAAGAACAATAATCAACCTCATATGGAAAAAAAAACCCAGGATAGCTAAAATAATCCTGTACAATAAAGGAATTTCCAGAGGCATTACCATCCCTGACATCAGGTTCTGTTACAGAGCTACAGTAATGAAAACAGCTTGGTAGCGGCATTAAAAAAAAGAGGTTGGCCAATGGAATCAAATTGAAGACCCTGATATTAGTCCACACACCTATGAACCCCTGATTTTTGACAAAGAAGCCAACATTATGCAATGAAAAAAAGAAAGTATCTTCAACAAATGGTGTTGGCATACTGGATGTCAACATGTAGAAAAATGAAAATAGATCCATTATCTATCCCCGTGCATGAAACTCAAGTCCTAATGAATTAAGGACCTCAATATAAATCCTATCACACTGAACCTGATAGAAGAGAAAGGATGAAATAGCCTTCAATGCATGGGCACAGGAGATGACTTCCTAAATATAACCCCAGTAGCACAGACACTGAGAGCAACAATAAATGAATGGGACCTCCTGAAACTGAGAAGCTTCTGTAAAGCAAAGGACACATTCAATAAGCATTCAACAAGGCAGCCTACTGAGTGGAAAAAGATCTTCACCAACCCCACTTCCAACAAAGGACTGATCTCCAAAATAAATAAAGAACTCAAGAAATTAGACATCAAACTTCTAAATAACCCAGTTAAAAAATGGGGTACAGAACTAAACAGAGAATTTTCAACAGAAGAATCTCAAATGGCTGAAAGTCACTTAAGGAAATGTTTAACATCCTTAGTCATCATGAAAATGCAAATAAAAAAAAACTCTGAGATACCATCTTACACCTGTCAGAATGATTAAGATCAAAAACACCAATGATAGTTTATGCTGGAGAGGATCCATTGCTGGTTGGAATGCAAACTTGTACAACGACCTTGGAAATCAGTATGGCAGTTTCTCAGAAAATTGGGAATCAACTTACCTCAGGATCCAGCAATACCGCTGTTGGGCATATACCCAAAAGATGCTCAATCATACTACAAAGGCATTTGTTCAACTATGTTCACAGCAGCATTATTTGTAATGGCCAGAACCTGGAAACAACCTAGATGCCCCTTTACCGAAGGAATGGATAAAGAAAATGTGGCAATTTACACATTAGAGTACTACTCAGCTGTAAAAAAACAATGACATCTTGAATTTTGCATGCAAATGGATGGAACTAGAAAACACTATCTTGAGTGAGCTAACCCAGACCCAAAAAGTTGAATATGCTATGTACTCACTCATAAGTGGATACTAGCTATAAACACAGCACATTGAGCCTATAGTTCATGATCCTAAAGAAGCTAAAGAATAAAGTGAACCCTAAGAAAAACATATAGATCCAACTGGAAAGTCGAAATAGACCACCATAAGTCTTAGAAAGGAAAACATTAATTTGGGGCTTGCTTATAGTTTAGAGGTTTAGCCCTTCGTCATCATGGTGGGAAACATAATGGCATAGGCAGACATAGTGCTGGAGAAGGGAGAGAGGGAGAGAGAGAGGGGAGGGAAGGAGAGAGAGGAGAGAGGAGAGAGAGAGAGAGAGAGAGAGAGAACACGTCATTGAGCTGGCTTGGGCTTCTGAAACATCAAAGCCCACCCCCAGTGACATACTTCCTCCAACAAGGCCACACCTCCTAATCCTTTCATAATCTTTTCAAATAGTGCCATTTCCTGGTGACCCGGCATTCAAATCTGCCAACATATCGAGGTCATTCTCATCCAAACCACCACATGCTCGGAGCTCCAAACAATGTTGCTAGTCTTATAGTTTAAATTTATAAATGGGATTACAATAAAAGAAAATGCTGCTCATTTACAATTTAAAAATGCAATTTTGTGAGAGTATGCTGACTGTTGTGTGTGGAACACTTTGGGTTTACTATCGAGAAGAAAGTGACTTGAGGCTACAAGGTCTCTCCCTGAACTCAGGGCTCACTGATTCTTGCTATTCCAGCTAGCCTGTTTGCTTCAGAGTTCCCTTCTGTCCGTTTCGGAAATGCTGGGATTGCAGATGGGTACCGCACCCACCCTGCTTCGACCTGAATTACGGAGATCTGAACTCTAGGCTTCATGTTTGCAGAACAAGTGCTTCATCTTGAACGTCACCTGAACCTTCTCCCCAGCTCGGAATTTTTAACCAAAGTCAAGCTCTTTAGAGTTTTCCTGCTGTGTAGACTGTTCTTGTTTAGGGGTTGGAGCAGAGGGAGCTGGGAAAAGTATACATACAAACCTGTAATTGAGATTGTCATGTAGAATACCAGTAATAGATCTTTTTGAGATGGTGATTATGTGCTAGGAGCTGATATGATGACTTTAAAGAATTATCTCATCATGGTGATACACATGTTTAGTCGCTCACCCCCCGCCCCTGGAGGCTGAGGGAGGCAGATCAGGGCTACAGAAAGAAGAGAGTGATCTCAGTAGATTGGTGTTTTAAAGCTCGTCAGAATGGCTGTCTGTCTAGAGAGCAGATGGGGAATGATTAGCAGGTACTGTCACCATGGCTTATTAACTGGGTACTAGTTACTAATCACCATCATTTTGCTAGTATAAGAAGGCACAGTGAAGGTGAGTAACTTGCTCATGATGTGGCTGGGAAGCAGTGACATCCTTTGGAGTTGGAGGGGAGATACTGGTTAGTGTAGACGTATTGCAAGCTAGGCGGTGTCTGTGCTTGAAATATGATGATGTATCATATATGAAAACTACTCGGAGAAGACGGACGGAAACGCCACGTGGCTTGCTGATTGGGAATAAAGCCATCCCTAAACGCTCAAGTGGGTTGACTGCAACAGCGGTAAATGACTCAGAAGAAGATAAGGAATAAAACATTAAGCTCTATTTTAGTCACGTTGAGATTTGATGTCACACAGTCAAGCGAGGTGACAAGCAAGGAGTGCAGAGCTAAGGAGGGTGGTTAGGAGTTACGCAAACGTCAATGATTGGTGGGGTTTCTGCTGGGGGTGTTTGAAGTTTCCAGTGGTAACAAAGTGGGGTTTCCCCCCTACACAAACCTGCAGAGTTAAAAATAAAGTCATGCTAAAATCTCTGTGTAAAATGACTACATCTTTCCCCACATGTACTTGAAAGGAAACCTAGTAGCAATCCTAAGAGCCTGTTTTATATTTGTTTTTTTTTCTGTCTGTGTGGTATTTGTGTATGCACACACATATGCTTATGATGTACATGTGTGTGTGTGTGTGTTTGTGTGTGTGTATGGAGACCAGAGATGGACACTGGGTATCTTCCTCAATCTTACTCAGATGCTCTCCACCAGTTTTTGTTTGTTTGTTTGTTTGTTTGTTTTAAACCAGGTCTCACTGAATAGCCCTGGCTGGCCTGGACTCCCTATGTAGATCAGCTTTAAGTACAGAGATCTATCAGCTGTTTTCTTTCACACGCTGGGATTGAAGCCGTGTGCCACTGTATCTGGCCACTTTTTAAAATTGCTCTCTTATTTTATTTCTAAACTTTCCCTCTGACCTTTAAAATCGGGTTCTTGAAAATGTTGTTTCATGAAAGTCCGCAAGCCTCACGGCCAACAGGGAAACATTTGGCATGAGCTGAAGAGTGAAACTCGGTCAGCACCACTCTAGCAGGTGCTGGGTCCAGAACTTTCAGAGTCTGACCTTGAGGTTTATTTTTCTTATGCAGCACACACAGTAAAACATTGGGAAAATTCTCCATGTGGCAGTTATCTCAACAAAGCTTCAGGGATGACACCTAAACTCCCTTGCAAAACACACCTCTTTAGCAAAGTTCTTAAGAATGAGTTCTGTTGATGATAAACTGCCCAGGCCACGGGCATCAGGAGGAAGGATCTGTAATAAGCATAAGGATAGATTCAGTAGACAGAGAATGCAAAGTACACGCAACTTCCTTCATACGGAAGGGTTCCATTCACTGAGAGACAAAGCTCAGGATTTGGCCTAAACAGTACTCAGGATTTAGGGGAATTCAGGTGAAGGCTGATTCCACAAAATAGGTTGGTAGATAATATCCGCTCCAGCCTTCCGGGTGGAAAGGCAGCCTTTCCTTCCCCTGAAGAAGATTGCATGCTTAGCAATTCTGGTTCCCCCGATGCTTTGTCGAAGCTGTGCCTCCTCCAGTTTAAAACAGTGTTATTTTTATTATAGCCTCTCCTCCGACAATGTCTTCTAGACCCATCCCTTCCTCTCTACCCACTCAGCTTTGCATCCTTTTAAAAAAAAGTCAAGTCCAGTTTGTGCTGTCCACATACCTGCTCAAGCTAAAGCCAGACAGAATTCATGGAGAGGGCAGATGGGCACTGAGCCCCACCCCTAGCTGAGAAACTCATGGAGGGCAGATGGGCACTGAGTCCCACCCCTAGCTGAGGAACCCATGGAGGGCAGATGGGCACTGAGGTCCACCCCTAGCTGAGGAACCCATGGAGGGCAGATGGGCACTGAGTCCCACTCCAAGCTGAGGAACCATTGGCTACTGATAGCGGTTGAAGAGGGAGACTTTTCTTTCAGAATGTGGCTCTTGGTAGGTCAACCACACTCCCATGGATGGTTCCAAATCTACCTCATTTTCTCTAAGGCTGCACCTATAACTGAACCTGGAGCTTACTGATTTGGCGGGAGTAGCTGGCCAGTAACTTCCAGGGTTCTGCTCCTTTACCTCCCAGGAGCTGAGGTTACAGCAGACATAACCATGTCTTTTTTGTGGCTGTTGGGGTTCTGAATTCTGTTCTTTTGGTGTATGCAGCAGGCACTTTACCCATGAGCCATCTCCATAGCCCCTGATTCCCAGGAACCTTAAAAGCATTTGTCACTGTTGTTTCAGGCATGGCTGCCTGACCCTTACTGTTTTTCCTGGCCCTTGACTTGGTTGTGTTTCCTCTGTGGTCATCATTAGCCTTGAGGTGAAACAAACGGCCTCACTCTTGGGAACCTTTCTGTCCTCAAAGAAATCGCTGCATCTCATGTCTACACTTTCTGTCAGCTGTAGAAATACTCTCTTCATCCTTTTTTCTTCCCCCTCGTTCCTTCTGGATGTGTTATCCATGGACTGTGTTGTTGCTCCATGCACATAGCATGGCTCACGGGTGACATTTCTGTAGCTAAGCGAACTCAGTGCATTTCAGTCATTGCTTCGTTCATCCTTAGGTACAACTGGAATTGTCTGAATTCTGGGAGAAGGCCATTTACTCTCCTCAGGCGGATACCAGGACCATTGAACATACTCTTGGAAAAAGAGGGATGGAAGGGTGGAAATGTGTATTTTAGTGATTTTCCCATCCTTGTCCTTCCTACTCCTGGTGGTTCCTATGTAGATGTTTTGCTGGGTGACATTACATTATTTCCTTCTTTTCCACAGGGAACGATGATGTGGGAGTAGGTCCACCAGAATATTATCCTAGGATAATTAAGTCCATCTTTGCACATGTTTTCATTATTCATAAAACTTTTTTTATATCTCTCTACTAGAATTTAGTAATTCATTTCAGTCATATTTTCCTTGCAAATAAGTATTGGTTGAAAGGTTTCTGTACCCCAATATTGGATTCTTCTGCCAAAGTAATAAATCAGATCAGGCCAAATTAATGAGCCGGGTTTAATTGGAGCAAACCGTTTCCTGGGTGGTTCTAGTAGAAAGAAAACAAACCACAAGGGGAAACCTCGTGGCAAGCCGGGTAACCTCATCTTTCGTGGCAAGCCGGGGAACCTCATCTTAAATAGCCTGTGGGTGTGGTCCTGGGCATGTCCTTGGGAGGAGCCACCCTTTCTAGGGCTTTCTGAGACAGGGCAGGGTTTGGAGTGAGGGGGAGAGGGAGGAGGCCTGAGACGGAGCTCCACCCAAACATTGGTAACTTATTTCTTATTCTGTTACATTTTGGAAAAATCCTAGTTAGCAGGTTTGAAAACTCATTTGTTCTTATTCGAGACTTGCAAAAGATTTGAAAGGTAGAAGTTTTTAAAACTGAATTCTGCTGCATAAAAACTGAAAACAATTCCAAGTGACGGATGCATCTCTTCTTTGCAGCCTTCTCTGAACCCCGGGGGATGCCAGTCCTCCGATGTGGTACTACTGAACCACTGGAAGGTGAGGAATTTTGAAGTCCAGCGTGGAGACATTGTGTCACTGGTGTAAGTAACCCAGAAACTTTCTGTATTTGCATTTCTGCGCATCGTGATTTCACTGATAATTTACTGCTGATATTTGGCCAGTTATGAAATTAATGAGTCCATCTTAAATACGATCAGTATTGATATATAGCAATGATCAAAAATGTTTTTTTACTTAATATATGTCAGTTGGATGACATAATTTGTAAATTTTGTTTAATGAAATGTTGAGTTGATATTATTTTGCAGTATTTTACAATTTTGCATCTTGGTAAGCAAACTTATGTGCTACGTTTTACTACTTTTGGAAAGAAACCATTCTTAGGAGATGATAATTATGATATAAGATGCAATGGTACTTGTGTATGTTGTGATTTTACCTGGGAAAAAAAGTTTGTAATAGTAGTATTCTGGACTTCTGTTTGCATCAAAAGATGGCGCTGTTTCTCTGTAAAACGTTGTGGCTGGGCGGGACTAAAGAATGTACCCGAGGTTGGCTGTAGAGGAGTGTCAAAGTGTCCATAACTGACATGGTGACATAGTGCACTTCTGCATGTGCTTGAGTGGTTTATAGTCCAAATTTTGATTTTTTTTTTTTTAAAAAATAAGCCTACCCAGAACAGACTGCAGCAGACCTTGCTTAATTCATTCTGGCTGGAGCTGTTTCTAAAAGCTGTTCTAGTAGGATGCTTGTTTCAGAGGCCAGCGCAGGGAGCTGCAGCTGATGTGGTACTCTGAGTGTTTATTTTCACAACTGTAAAACCTACTGTTGAGTGAGAAGCTTTCTCTTCCCCAGTCATTCCTTTCTCTTGAGCTGGAACGAAATTTTTTTCTTGTTGGATGATAATTTTAATAGGTAGAATAATCCAGTATCAACTTGCTCGTCTTTACCTGTAGACATTTTACTGCTGGACATAGGTATTCTGTAAGTGTGTCTCCTTCAAGACTGCTCTTACCAGGGTTCATTTGAAACCGCATTACCTACATCTGGTCGGTAGGTAATGGGATAGAGGGGGTGGAATGATGGCAGACAGCCAGGGATGGGATTTAAACGCTTCTGAGGTCCTGAGTATCTTCTTTAATGTTAATCTACTCTTTGGAGTGTACGCTTACTTTGTCATTCAGTGCAGTGTGTTTTTGCTACCCTCTGATAAGCCTCTCCGCGTGGAATAAGCCTATCATGTCTACATTGTTTTTTGCCTTTGGTTTGACAAGTTTACATCCTCGCTTAGTTCTTGATGAAGAGGATACCCACCCAAGAGAAAGAAGCCATATAACAGTGGGCAGACGGGCAGTCCTCTCCCCCTAGGAAAACAAGCTGGCTGTCTCTAAGCAGGCAAATTTGAATAGGGCATTGAAAACTGTGAGATGGCTCCTTGAAATTCAGGGTTGTGAGTCCATAAAAAATCCTGACATACCATCATTTATTTCTAAAGGAAAACACAGCTATTTTAGGCAATTGTTATAGTGATTGATATTTATTATACAAATTAATGTAAACGAGCATTTGTATTCCAATCAGGATTAGGAAATTATAGCTACTGCAGGAGAAGCACATTATTTATTTATTTAGTCTTTAGAGACAGGGTTTCTCTGTGTAACAGGCCTGGCTTTCCTGGAACTCAGAGAGATCCGCCTGCCTCTGCCTCCCAAGTGCTGGGGTTAAAGGTGTGCGGCACTGTGTCCTGCTGGTGAAGCACATTTTTAATGCATCAGTGCTGTATCTGCATCATATAGAGATGCTATAACTTCATTTCATATACTCTGTCGCTAGCAGGCCTTCTTTGCATAAAAGAACACTTAGTGTTGGGATTATGTTATTCAACAACAAATATTTATTAAGCCAGTCCTGTGCTGGCTGTTTCAAACTTAGTTTGGTTGTCTATTCTTTAGCTTGAGGTTGTACTATAAAAGCTATATCATGTTATGGTATTTTCTGTCTAGTTTTATGAGCAAACTGCTTTCAGACATATGTCCTTATATTTTCCTACAATCTGTAGACTGCTTCATATGAAAAGATCGGTGTTGGTGTGATAAACTTTCACCTATATATTTAATCCATGCCAAGCAACACTGAATACTTGGTTCCTACAAAAAGCTCCTCTGTAACTTTTAATATGGAGGATAATTTTTATTGCTTTGTTGAGAGATTGTTGACCAAGGCTGTTTCTCAAAGCTTTCAAGGCAGGTCTGAAGGGGGAGCAGGTATGCCCTGGAGTGTGCCTCCTTATGTCTCTTTCTCTTTTCCTGTCTTTTTCTTTTTGAACCGTTAGTCCCAGTGGAGTTATTGTTTAAGCATATTATTCAGTTATGTTAATTCAAGAGGAATATTTACCCAGTCACATGAAAGACAAGGCACAGTATCATTCGCTGTCATTAAGTCCTTAGTATCACTGAGTATGTGTAGGTGGTACTGTACTCTCTTAATGGATTTGCAGTCTAATAGTAGTGCTTAAGGTGGATTTTCTATACTTTGGAATTGACTTTTTATTAACCTGTGTGATGGCCTTACTGCAATTGGCTTAGCATAGAAATCACAGTTTCTCAAAGAATATATCACCTAGCAAGTCCAATGGGATAGAGATGCTTTATAGTAAATCTTAAATAATCACATTTATGTTTGAATGTTTTATTCTGAAATAACATTAAACCTAAAGAAAGCCTGTAAAGTAGTATAGAGAGTGCCCTTCTACCTCTTCCCCTGTGAATAAAATCGTACACAATCAAAGTAAAAGTACAGTTATTCAATGTAGGAAATGTCATTGATAGAATATGTTTAACTGTGTGCTTTAGTCATTCACTAGCCTTTTGACTAATAATCTTTTAGATTTCCCTGGGCCAAAGCATATTGCATTTTATTTTATTTTTCATTTCACTTTGGTCTTCTCTAGCCTGTGACAGTTCTTTAGTGATTTTGTCTTTTATGAACTTAACACCTTTGACGTTACTGGCGAGTTGCTTTTCAGAATGAGGCTCTGCCATCACAGTTTTCATGGCTGCTCAGCTTTTGAATGGGGGTTAGAGTTGCTGAGGAAGGACAGTAGTGCTGACAGCTGAATAAAATGAAGACTCAGGCAGAAAAGGCAGCATGGCCAGTAGGAAGATGGGGGAACTGATTATAGGGTCAGTTTTTTAAATCTACAATCCCATCCCTCACCCCCATGCTTTTGGTTCAATTTTTTTCAGGGAGAGGGTTTGAGACAGGGTTTTTCTGTGTAGCTTTGGTGTCTGTCCTGGAACTAGCTCTTGTAGACCAGGCTGACCTCCAACTCACAGAGATCCTCCTGCCTCTGCCTCCTAAGTGCTGGGATTAAAGGTGTGAGCCACCACCATCTGGCCTAGTTCTTTTAGCTGTAACTCCCCCCATATATATGTGTTCTACAAGCTTGGATAATGACTAAAAGAGTCTATGGCTTTTAGAAATGAGCCAAATCTACAGCTGCTAGGAAATAAGGTGTGTGAACTATGCAGTTTGGGGAAAGGCTAAAGAGTGTAGCAGAGGTAGACAGGAAGGAAGGAAGAAGGGCTGGATTTCAGATTGTCTTAGTTAGGGTTTTTATTGTTGTGAAGACACACCATGACCATGGCAACTCTTAGAAAGGAAAAACCATTTAATTAAGGTGGCTTATATTTTCAGAGGTTTAGTCCATTATCATCATGGAGTAACATGGTGGCATGCAGGCAGACATGGTGCAGGAGAAGGAGCTGAGAGCCCTACATCTTGACCTGCAGGCAACAGGAAGTGATCTGAGACACTGGGTGTAGCTTGAGCATAGAAGACCTCAAAGTCCACCCCACAGTGACACATTTCCTCCAACATGGCTACACCTCCTATAAAGCTACTTCCTATGAGTTTATAGTCAAACCACCACACAGATGTTGGTGTAAAGTACTGTTGTAGAAGGTTGCTGCGAGGGCTTCTCACATTCTGCCATCTGTCTCCTCGTCACTCTAGACATCGTGCTAAGTATTCTGACTTTTCATTTCATCCTCATCCCACTGTCTATAGGAACTTGCTTATAGCATCATGGAATTCAGAGCAAGCACGTGACTAATGAGGAACAAAGAGAGATCTGGCTCTGGGTACACATGATGTGGACCTGTGCTCCTTGATTTCTGGGTCCGTGTAGCAGGGCACATTCAGTGGAACTGCTGCTGTTCGTGTAGATGGTAACAGTTTGAAGACTCCTCGGCAAATCAGTGAATTAATCATCCCACTTGTTTACTTTTCCCTTTACATTTAGAGAATTTTAAGTCGCCTCTGATATTCATTCTAATTCTCTTGTGGACAAAGCCAGGTTTAAACCTTTGCCATACAAGGTACTGTATCCCCGGAGTATGTCCCACTCCACTTCATTTGACACTTCAGAGTCTGAGGTGGAATCCAGGAAGGTGAATGCTGTATAGCCAAGGCTGGCTCTATAAGAGGTAAACCTCAGGCATTGGGGAGAATGCTGGGGTGATCAGGCCCAAAGACAAGCCATATAGTTTTAATACTGGCTGCTTCTAACTTTTAGTCCTGAAGTAAGCGTTCTGTATCCATTTTTATTTTTTTTATTTTTTAAAATATTTATTTATTTATTTATTTATTATGTATACAATATTCTGTCTGTGTGTATGCCTGCACACAGACTTCATTACAGATGGTTGTGAGCCACCATTTGGTTGCCAGGAATTGAACTCACGACCTTTCGAAGAGCAGGCAATGCTCTTAACCACTGAGCCATCTCTCCAGCCCCCTGTATCCATTTTTATTATATTATTTTGTTTTTCTCTGCCGTAGCGAGAGACCTGAAGAAGCAGCTTCAGGGAGAAAGGATTTAATTTGTCTCAAGGTTCGTGAGAATCCAATGACAGGAAAAAAATGGCAGCTAGAACTTGTGGATGAGGCAGTATGAGCTGGCTCATATCTGATCTGGGTAGATGAAGGTGCAGAAAGCAGACTAGAAATAAGGCTGGTCTGTATGCCTCACGATCTGTCCCCTAGTGACAGCCTTCCCTTCTAGGTGTCACTTTCTGAAGTTTCCCCAGACAGCATCAGCATCAGCAGTCCTGGACCAGGCGTTCCAAACAGCTTGAGAAGAGATGTTTCACACTCAAACTATAACACCCCTTGTTTTAAAAATCAACACAGCAGGATAATATTATTATATCCAGTTTATAGATAAGAGCACCGAGGTCTACAGGATAGGAGTAGTTTGCTTGAGGACAGAGTAAGTAAGCATCAGGTTCAGGTTAGAAGTGTATTACACCAAAGCCATCCAAGTAGCATCATAGTTAAGTATCATGGTACCTCCATGTGTGTTTTGATGGTGTGTAGCTGAGCAGCTTACCAGTTCCTGGCAAAGAAGTCACAAACACTGGTGTGTATATGTTTTTCGTTATTCCTATTTCTGAAGCAAAATTACTATGTGATGATTGCTAAAATGTAGTCTCTTTATTAATAGTCCCGGGGCTTTATTATGAGCCCAGAGTATGGAAATGACTTCCAACAGCTGGCTGGTGACGTGTTAAACATTGGCACTTTCTGACAGATGGCCAAGGTGGTGACGACATCTCCTGCAGTGAATATGAGCAGAGTTATGGAGATTTGAGCTGGAGAAATAGGTGAAACAGACTAGAGTCTTGGGGGAAGAAAAAAAAGAGAGATAGAAAGGTTCTCATTTTCTTGTGTCTTAAGTTCTTGTAAATCTTTAAAGGTCCCCTGACCTACCATGGGAAATTAATTGGAGCTTGCTAAAAAAGGAAACTCATGCTTTTAAACAAATGCCTAGAGCAATGATAGAACTGAATAATGACCTATAATTGTATTAAAAGCCAGTTGAGCTCGGAAAATATAACTGCATATACTTATCCACTCTACTTGTTGGTGTGCATTCAGAATTTATTTTTGTTTAAGCCAAACATTTTTTTCTAGATTTGAAGGTAATTTTGCCCACCCAGAAAGGTAACAGCTTGCAGAGCAAGACTGTTAGGGTGAAAGGCCCAAGGTTCTAGCCTTTTATTGGTAATTGACAGTAAACTACTGTGAAGTGGAATCCTGCATCTCACTTGAGTTTGAAGAGAGTCAGTTCATGACACTTTACATTACCCATAGTAATTTATTTTTATTACTAAGTCTATTTGCAAGTGATAATTTTCTGGAAAAATAGAGTGAGGTACAGCATTGTTGCTGTTTTTTGGTATAGATTTAACTGATTTTTAAAAGCTGTTCATGTGCATACAGAATTGCTGTCTGTAAAGCAAGCTTTAGTAGCAGTTGGTTTCCTTGAGTAGATAAACTACCTACACAATGCGTGTACATTTAATTATAATTAAACATTTTCTCAGTTCAAAATGTTTCAATGATCATAAATTTCAATTTTGTCTTATGGAGATTTTATGGTGATATAACTATAGGCGCTATCCATAGCCTCTGTTCATCCCATTTTATAAATACTGCATCTTATGAGAGATAAATAGAAGTTGTCACAAAAGAAAGTTGTGCAGGCCGCGTTCTGTGAAATACTGCATGCTTATAACTGTTTTTGTTTGTGTGGTGGAGGAGTACAACTTGCCAGGAAACTGTTACTTAATTTAAAAAGGAAAACAAAGGCAACGTGCAAGACAACATTATGGAGGGGCTGAGAGTACACATTGTGTGTTCCATGGAAGGGGATGTTGAGGAACAACATATTGTAGAAGATCTGTGTGTGGGTGTGTGTGCACGCGCATGTGTGTGTGCGTGTGTGTGCATGCATGTATGTGTGTGTGCACGTGCCTGTGTGTGTGCATGCATGTGTGTGTGTGTGTGTGCGTGCGTGCGTGCGTGCGTGTGTGTGTGAGTGTGTGTGTGTTGAGGCCTGAAGAGGGGGTTGGATCTTTTTGGAACTCGTTACAAAAGATTGTTAGCTGCTGTTGTTGGTCCTCTGCAGAGCACCAAGATTTCTTATCCTGTCAGCCCCCTTTCCTGAGTCTGCGCAGTAATATTTCAAATTAGTTTAAGTAATAATGTGAACAGAATTAATTATGGTTTTCAAACAGTGAATAAGTAGGTATCAAGCAGAAAATAGAGCTGAAGTCAAATAAACTGCTATAGACATACAAATTTATCCTATGTACTTTTGAAGCCAGTAGTAGAATCTGGATCCATATCTAAAAGTAGTCCACTAAGATCAATAAGAACAGATTTCTACTCCTGGCTTTATTATTCTAGTAATTATATTTCAGCTAAGTCCACTTTTAGAAAAATGAGAAAACACATTTTAGGGTTATCAGAGGTATTTGAATATATACAAAGGGTAAAGGTCCTAGAGTGAAGGAAACACGTCAAGGTGAGCCCTGTGTTTGGTACCACTTCCCTTTCATTTTCTCAGTAGGTAAGCATCACTGGCTGTTAGGCTAGGAAGCTACAAGTGGTAGTCAAAGTAGTTAGATGCTGGCCACAATTTTTTTTTAATTTTTTTTTATATTCTGTCCTGGCTGCAGTTTCCTCTCCCTACTCTCCTCCCAGTCCTTTCTCCCTATCCCCCTTTGCTTCTATCCCCCCACCCACTCCTCCTCCATTTCTGCATAAGAAAGGGCAGGCCTCCCATACATGTCAACAAAACATGGGATATCAAGTTGTAAGACTAACATCTCCTCCAGTATTCAGGCTGAGCAAGGTGACCCAGTATGAGGAATAGGGTTCCAAAAACCAGGAAAAGAGTTGGGGCAGCCCCTGCTCTGACTGTTAGGAGTCCCACAGGAGGACCAGGTGACACAACTGTAACATACGTGCAGAGGTCCTAGGTCAGTCGCATGCATACTCCCTGGTTGTTGATTCAGTCTCTGTGAACCCCTCTGAGCCTAGGTTAGTTGATTCTGTGAGTTTTCTTGTGCTCTTTGGCCCATCTGGCTCCTCCAATCTTTTCTCCCCATTTTGTGCAGGATTCTCTGAACTCCTTCCAATGTTTGGCTGTGGATCTGCATCTGTTTCCATCAGCTGCTGGATGCAGCCTCTCTGATGACAAGTGGACCCGGCACAATCTATGAGTATAGCAGAATATTGTTAGGCATCATTATACTGACATTTTTTTTTGTCCAGTTGTGTTTGGTTCTTATCCTAAGTTTCTGGGTCATCCAGCCTGTGGGTTACTGTGCTTCAGGAAGTGTCAGGGATGGGCTTACACTTTCCTGGCTTGGGTTTTAGGCTGGACCAGTCATTGGTTGGCCACTCCCTCAATCTCTAGGCTTCTCTCACCCAGTACATCCCTTGGCAGGACCGACTGTAGGTCAAAGGTTATGTGGCTGGGTTGGTTTTTGGAAACAGTTTTTGGCAGTTTTATTATGCTGAAAGATCATAAGTTATAGTTCAGAAAGTATGTTGGGGTTGCAGAGAAAATAATCCAAGCTTTTGGTTGGATCTTAGCAGGTAGGAAAAACTACAGAGACACTTTTAATTTATAAAAATTAAAATACAACCTCTGAATTTTAAGGTGATATGCCTTTATTTTTATTGTCATTGCCAGAAAAAGCAAATCTCATGCAGAGTTTTTATTATTATTTATTTTTTTAGTGCAATACCTGGCATTTAATATACTGTATATCAGAACATGACCTAGAAAAAGAAAATTTACACAATAAATAAATGATGTAGATGATTGTGTAGCAGTCAATATAGTGTCATGGTCAGTTATGGGCTATCATATAATCATAATCAATACATTGAAAATGATGAAAGAATGCATAAGTTCACAAAAAAATTCAAGGATTCCACACATGGAAACTGTTGCAAATTCCTTTAGAATAATGGTTGGTTTGACAGGAAGTTAGAGCCCTGTGGGAGGCGAGACCTGACAGAATGTGTAAGGGGAAGTATGTATGTCATCTGTGGAGCACTGAAGGAAAGGACCTGATGAGTGCTTTAGTGACTGTGATGTCACAAAGCCGGCCTCCATCTAGGGCGTCCCAGAGGAAGGGGAGAAAGAGAGTGTGGAAAGAGCTCTCTGTGAATAGAGGAAGGCCAGTTTTAAAAAGTAATGAAAGACACGACTCACAGGTTATAGAAATTTTTATCAGGGTACAATAACTAACAGTACATTTTAGTCACATGATTGAATAAAAATATCTCAAAAGGCAAAAGTGTCATATATCACTGAAACAAACAAACAAAATAGCAGATGTTACTTCACAGAAGGCAGGAAAAAGCTTTATGGCTGCTTGAAAGTAATAAAAATCTTTCCAACAGAGTTTGAATACAAAAGAAAAATCCTTCACCGTGACACGGAAGCTCTCAACCCAGGCCGAGCTCTCCCGTTGGACTTCATTTACAAAGCAAGTCAAAGTTGAGGAATTTCAAGATGATAAGCTCAGAGCATTAAGACTCAAGGACGGTGGGGAGGATTGTTTTGTGATGAATGCCCTAACCCCCACCCCTTCCCAACATTGTGCCTTTAAAAAAAAACAAACCATAAAGTCCAGTTTGTGCCGCCTATACAGTCGTGGGAATGGGGCCATCTACTAGAGTATGGTTGGCCCATTAGGGGCCACACCACCAGAGTTTTTACACTTTTTTCTGTCTTGTAGTTATTACTGTCTTTCTTGTCAGCTTGAGATGCATTTCTCACTAGCAAACACACTGTCCACTTGCTCTTCCAAAAGAGCGGCACCCCAGTACATGTGCTGTTTCAGGGTTCACACCCTGCAAAGGTGGAGGGAGTCTTAAACCTGCCCTTACACATAGATTCACGTGATCAAGGTCAGTAGTTACCTTCCAGTTTTCTCCTTCTTTAAGGAAAAGACACTGTGTTTGCTGCGTGGAAGTGACAGTTGCTAGAAAATGTGTCAGTGACTGATAAGAAACGGGAGAGGTTTAGAGCAAGAGACCCCAAAGTTGCAGGAGCTTAGGAGCTCAGGAGAAAATAGCTCTTTCCCAAAGTGGAGGACTATACCTTTAAGAAATGTTTATTTCCATTAATGAGAAGCTTCAGTGACCCGTATTATGGACTGTTCTCTTTTGCATAATATAGTGACAGATTTACTCAAATTCAGAGGCCGCATTAATATTTACGGACAGCACAGCTGTAAACTTCACTTTATTAAAACACATATGGATGGTAAAATTGCGGACAGAGGAGCTGGCTCAGTTTGGTTTGTCTACGGATATGCTAATTATAATTCAGCGTTCTGTGCTCTTAGAGGTCATAAGTTCCGTGGCAAAGATTTGTGTACTTGGCATGCTGAAAAGTCACAACCGTTCGGCAGGAAACAATTTAGTGTGACTAGTCTGCCTCACATCCATCTCACCATCTAGTTAAATAAGGATCATTAAAGCATTCCAGGCTTATTAAATATTCATTATTCTATGAGAGGATCCGGAAAGAGCAGTCAGAACGTGAAGTCATCGGCAGGCTGCGGCCGTAGAGGCAGCATGCTCACCGAGCTGAGGAAGGGAAGGACTGTGAGGCACAGAATGGATCCAAATTTGGCCAAAAAGGATTTGTAATAAATCAAGGAGAGAAATTAGTTAATAAAGAAAGGGGCCAATTATCAGCAAAGGAGGAGGGTGTATTTAATGCTTCTAAATGGAAGGTTAAACTGCTTGGGTGAACTTCAGTTTAACAAAAAGGAGAAAAGCAATATGGATAATTAAGAAATAATAAGATCATACTGGAACAAAGTCAGAAACTTGCCTTGGGTGTTAGCGGAACATTGGCTAATGAACTCGCCCTCCTGAAATTCTCTCTGAATGTTCACTTTTGCTCTAGAAGGGCGGGGGGAAGGTGATGTTTCTTGTTTTTTTTTTTTTTTTAGGAGGTCTCATTCTCTGGCACAATTCATCATAATGTAATTTTAAGGAGACAAATACTGAAATAGAAAAAAAGAATTTCTTGTGCCTAGAATTTCTTTGTGCTGCTGATCAGTTCTTAAATTTGAGTTCACTTCCTGTCCTGTTTGGGTATAGCATTGCCGCTAAGGACGGTCAGCTTGATGGGTCCATAAGAGAGTTCGGCCTCGGAGACTGGGCCTTGTCTCCGTTTAGGCTTAATTAAAAAACACTTCGGTTATAAAGAACGGTGAAAAAAAGATTTTCTTCTCCCTTGTAGTTATTTACAGAATTCACACCTGTTTGGTTATTCAAGTACTAAAAATCATGCAAATAGATTTTTGGCCATTTTTTTTTGCAGTTTGAACTTTATGTTCCTATGAACTTTGAATTATGAGAAGGTTTTGGACATTGTTTCCAGAATCAATATCAGATGCTATGACCTCTGTCCTAATGATGAGTTAGGAAGAAAAGTACCCCAATAATTAAATTCAGAGATGATTACAGATTTAAAGATGGTATGAATAAGAATTCAGGCTTGGTTTATGATGGTATGTTCAGGAAAAGGTCATTTGATATATAAAGAAATATTTCCTCTAATTGTGACCTTTCTTTTGTCACTGATATTCTTATAATTAGCTTGTCGTTTGTTAGACGTTATATCAAACATAGGTCAGTTGTACATTGACATCTAGGAGAGCATGAAAGATTTTCAGAATGTTAGCAGCATTGTCCCAGGTTGACAAATCGGTAGTAACTCAAGGGGTGGTCATCATTATGTAGTCAGAAGGATTGGATCAGGTGACAAGAGGCCAGGTTCTAGGCTCACTTGATTATGTGTTAACCAACTTGTCAGTTAGCATCTGCAGATCAGTTTTCCTTTCATGGTACTGGGAGTTGAACCCGGGGCCCAGCTGTTGCTCACATGACATAAGCTCTGAGAGCTGAACTACGCCCCCTGCCCCGTTTTCATCGTCCGTGAAATAAGGGGTGACTTCTGCTAATGTCCACAGTGAGCTTTAACTTGTCACAAAGACAAGTTAGATTTATCTTATCTCTATCCTAGCTTATACATTAACTATATAATATGTTATAATGGTTTATTGTATTTAAAATACTGACAGTTGCTCCAGCAAATGTATTCCATGTGCCTGTTTTGAGCACAGAGTTGGCCTCTGTCAATGGAACTGTAAAGAAAACGGACAAAGGCACCCGTTCATGGACTTATTTCTGCTGGGTAGAGTATGTTGAAGAAGATACATTTAAAATAGGCATTTTTTTTGAAACTTGTCACAAATGTGGCCTGTGGGCACGTGATTCCGGCAGTTTGCTATTTACTAGGTTAGCAATTGTCAAGCACATAGCGCACCATTTCCTAATTCCACACACAGTTGGACCACGGCTAACTTGAAATTGGCTCTGAAGGTAATAATTGCATGATGCAGATTAATGGTGTGCCATCTCTGCAGATAAGCTTCCCCCAGTGCTGCTCAAGCCCTCACCTCAGAACTCTGCTCCAGCTTCTCACCTCTTCAGGCTAACCTGCATTGCAGTGCCCAATGTCAGGTGTTCGAGCCGAGGGCCAGGCGTCCTCTCTAATCATGTGTGGTCAAGGCAGAGCGGAGCCTGATGCGTGAGCTTAACTGGAAACTACAATGTAATAACTGAAATAAGTGAGCGACTGGAATGGAGGAGCAGAAGGAAAGAGGTGGGAATTGAAGCTGGATTTTAAGATGGAACTTTTTTTTTAATTTATTTATTATGTATACAACATTCCTTCCATGTATGCTTGCAGGCCAGAAGAGGGCACCAGATATCATTACAGATGGTTGTGAGCCACCATGTGGTTGCTGGGAATTGAACTCAGGACCTCTGGAGGAGCAGTCCGTGCTCTTAACCTCTGAGCCATCTCTCCAGCCCTTGAAGCTGGATTTTAAAGCGGGGTGGTCCATACCAGAGAAGAAAGAAGCCAGAGCTAGAAGCAGCATGTGTAAGGGAATGGTCACACAGGTAAGGGGTGACTATCTGTTGGACTTGGGCAGAATCAAAGCTTCGTGTCTTAAGCTTGTATGAGAGAAATCCATACACAGTCAGACTTTCCCTTGTAGTACAGGTCAAACACTGTGATTGAATTTTGCAACATTATCTCTTTGTGATGCAGAATTAATAATAACCCTTTCTAACAAATTATAGACTCTATGCCATGCAAAAGGCCCATCAAATGTTACTTTTGGTAAATATGTCCTAGCACATGGGTACTGAATCTGCCATTCATGTGCGTGCATCTAATCACTATTAGCTGTCATTACCTTAAAAGTAGGAACGGCAGGGGCAACGGCTGTCTTTAGCTTCATGCCATAGTATTCTGTACTGAGAGTAGAGGACGCAGACAGTGCTGAGCCTCTGCTCTGTGGGAGGTAACAGCAGCGAGGGGACAGGAGTGGAGAGTGCAATGGCTTCGGAGTAGGTAAACACATTGCCTGAAGTAACGTGAAGGAGCACCGTGCAAGGTGGAGGAAAGCACGCGGACAAACCCTAGAAAAGCCGTCACCTGTGCGTGTCTGACTCCACTCGCCACCGCCCAACCTCTCATCCCTGTGAAGACATACTGAGGTGATAGGCCGCTGAGAAGGGAGGCAGCATTACGATTTGTTTTTATCAGTAATGCCATTTGGTATACCAATAATAGTTTCACTAGAGAGAACAAAAGATATCTCTGCAGAGCAGAGCAAACATATCTAATCAGAAATCCCTTTACTCCTTTAATCAGCTCTGCACTTGGCTGGGAACAGTAGATCTAGGAAAGAACTAACTCTCAGGATCAGCTTGTTAATCTACTGCACAAACTTTGGTTTGTACAAGCTAAAACAGTGTTTGTTGTTCAACTTGATATGGGAAATTAGCAAGAACAGAATTTAGTTCATTTATTACTAATGAATTGATTAATTTAGCCCATGATGGCCTTGATTTGAAATCCTGGATACTCTTGTCTCAGCCTCCTGAGAGTTGGGACTTTAGGTAGACACCACCATGCCTGACTTCTGCTTGTATTTATTTGTGTTTTAGATAGTTGTGCTTTTTTGTTTGTTTGTTTTTTATTTTGGGACAGGGTTTCAAAATTCCTGGAATTAACTCTGTGGATCAGGCTAGTCTTGAACTCATAGAGATCTGCCTGCCTCTTTCTCTGCCTCCCAAGTGCTGGGATTAAAGGCATGCACCACTACTGCCTGGCCACCTGTGCTTTTTAAGTGGAAAGAATAAGGATAAGCAGATTTTTGCTAAGTTACAGTAGGTAGAAATTTTGGTTGGTAATTGTTACAGGTGGGCCTGAATTTGCGGTTGACGTCCACCATAATGTTCCAGTGAGGCTTCCATAGCTTCTTCAGTAAGGTAGGACTGTAAATCATACCAGAATTTGATAGACCGTATTGTATAGGTTGTAGCTTTACTTCCAACTTTGTAACTTTTATCTTTTCATGAATATCAGTCTAAGAAGCACTATTAGGTCTTACTTGTCACTGCCAAATGGCGGAGGGTAAAGAAGATGAAATTAATTGAATTTTTCCAGATAAAGTATTCACTTTTTTTTGTACTATATTTTAATGTATAGACTAATCCAAAATGGACATTGTTTGACCTTGCCATGTAGGAGATGGATACATGGGGTTTCATTGGACCGTCCTCTTAAGTTTCTAAAATACGACAAAATGTAGGTTTCCATAGCCACGTGGGTACTTGCATTCATGCACTGTGATTATTATATTCATCAGTACTGCTTTCTTGGTATTAGCCTTTGTTATTTCATGATCTTTATTTGAATGTCAAATTCATGTCACTTCCAAATGGGTATTATTATTTAATAGTTTATTTTCCTTGAGAATTTCATGCAATGTGTTTTTAATCACACTATCTCCACTCCTCTGCCAACTTCCTCCAGATCCACTCCCAACCTCTCCACCCCTTCCAAACTCCTACCCTCCCCCACCCCTTCCAAACTCCTGCCCTCCCCCACCCCTTCCAAACTCCTGCCCTCCCCCACCCCTTCCAAACTCCTGTCCTCCTCCACCCCTTCCAAACTCCTGCCCTCCCACCCTCTTCCTAATTCCTGCCCTCCCCCACCTCTTCCAAACTCCTGCCCTCCCCCACCTCTTCCAAACTCCTGCCCTCCCCCACCCCTTTCAAACTCCTGTCCCCCTTTCTCCCTTAAATAATCCATTGAGTCCAGTGTGTGTGCTGAACACAGCATGCTATTGGGTATAGAGCAGGGCTTCTCAACCTTCCTCATGCTGCGACTCTCTAGTACAGCTCCTCATGTAGTGGTGACCCCAAACATATATTTGTTGTATTAGGAGCAGCAGGCTACGTTCCCTGGCACCCGGCCGCCCGCACGGCTAGCTTTACCCAAAATAATTACACTGAAACTGTATTCTTTTAAATACTGCTTGGCCCATTATATCTATCCTTTTCTCGGCTAACTCTCACACCTGGACTAGCCCATTTCAAATAATCTGTGTAGCCCACGAGGTGGCTTACCAGGGAAGATCTTAACCTGCGTCTGTCTGGAGTGGGAGAATCATGGCGGCTCCCTGACTCAGCTTCTTTCTCCCAGCATTCTGTTCTGTTTACTCCGCCTATCTAAATTCTACCCTATCAGAGGCCAAGCAGTTTCTTTATTACTTAACCAATGAAACAACAGATAGAAAGATGACCCTCCTCCATCATATATTTATTTCCGTTGCTATTTTATAACTGTAATTTTGCCACTTTTATGAATTGTAATGTTAATATTTTTGTTTTTTGGTGGGGTTAGGAGACCCCCAGTGAGGATGTGCGACCCACAGGTTGAGAACCATCCACTGGAGTGTGTTTAATCTACTATGAGCCACACCACTAAAGAAAATAGTCTCGCTACCTACCAGAAGCCATTAACAGTCAACAGCTCTGCAGTCAGGAGCGGAGTTCTTAAGCACATCCCTTCTCCATACTGGAGGGCTTGATCCTGTGCACGTTTCCTACAGGCAAACACGGGTGCAGTCAGTTCATGCATGCAGTGGTCCTATCGTGTATAGAAAATACTGTTCTGCTCCTGTCTCCCTAAACCTCTGATTCTTCCTCTCTCTCTTTTTTTTTTTTAAATATTTATTTATTTAGTATACAATATTCTGTCTTGTGTGTCTGCCTGAAGGCCAGAAGAGGGCATCAGATCTCATTTCAGATGGTTGTGAGCCACCATGTGGTTGCTGGGAATTGAACTCAGGACCTTTGGAAGAGCAGGCAATGCTCTTAACCGCTGAGCCATCTCTCCAGCACCCTTCCTCTCTTTTTTGACGCTCCCTGAGCCTTGGGAAGGGAGTATGATGTAGAAGCCTTGTTAGTGAATGAGCATGCCTCAGAATTGTTCTCTGTACTTTGGTCAGTTGTGAGCTTCTGTGTTTTACCAGTGAGAAAGCAATCTGTAACACACGTAACATTTTTGCCACTTTCCCCACCCCACCCCATTTGTCACCGCAGCTCTCAATGTTGGCAGCTGGGTGAGAGTGTTGCAGACATCTTTCTTGCAGTGACCTTCTGGTACTGTGGAAGCTAGCTTAGGTAGGGAAGCCACCGGGACTCACTTTAAAAAGGTAAATGCTTGTATGTATAATTAATATCTTTATAGTTGAATTGGATTGAGTGGAAATAAATTGGAACACACACACACAGAGCAAAAAAATATTAATCATGAGCTCCTATACTTTAAAACTTTCAGAGTTGAGTTTCAGATTGGTGAAGAAAAGAACTGACTATGTTAATTAAGGTAATTTAAAGATGTTTTGGGATATGCTTTTTGCAAGTTGTTTTATTAAATGTGACACAGACCAAGCTGTGTATTTTGAACTTATAATCTATTTTAAAGTTGAAACCTTTTTTTCCTGACTTTTCTCCAGGTAGAATCAGGTAAAAAATCCATACTTCTGTTCTAGTCTTCTGTTTGTTTCTCACTAGCTAGGGGACCAGAGTGAGCCATTTGATCTGGTAGGACATTAGTTTACTAAATGGTAAAATCGTTTCATTGCCCGGGCGATCTTTTTCATAATCATCTCCTTTAAGGTGAGAGATCAGTATTGGCTCTGATGAACTCTTCGGAATACTGTTCTCACATCCCAGTATTTATTTCCTATTATAAAGCCAGTCAACTATGTAGTTGTCAATCGTCTAGTTTCACGAGAGAATTTACACTAATAATATAAAAAAGAATAGAGTAAAAATGAAAGAAAACCTAATTTTATGTAACTTGTTTACCACACTATATCCAAAGCCATTATACATAGAGTTTATTTTAAATACCCATGCTCCTAGACAGTCTTTATTTGAAATGCTAAATCCTGGACTCCGCCGTGGAGCCCATACAGCACAGCTGGGACTCGGAAGCTCTCTGTCCTTCAAGGGCTTTGGGTTACTGATTCGGATTTGAGGCTGATGTTCTGGCACCCTCATATCTGTGCTGCGAAGCCAGATTTAAAACTTTTAGAGACACCTTTAGTTTCTCTCTTCCTCCTATCTAGGAACACAGCAATTTATGTCATGATTTAAGACTGAATTTATGTTTATTTCTAAACACCTGGCAAGGGTAGCCTGCGGATTCTTTTCAGGTCCTGGAGTTGTTTACTCTCCCTGCCTGGTGAAATCTGAGTTTCCTTCTATCTCTAATTTTCTCTGCCACTCCTTGGACTAATTCCCAGACTTCCTATTGATAAGTCTAGTGGCTACAGTGTGACACTTTGTGCTCTTATAGCAGAAATGGAGGTTGGGAGCATTTTCTCTTTTATGTTTTCTTTGTCCCTGAACACCTGGGCTTTCTTCCTGTGCTCTCTCCGTGCTCTGACTGCTTCTTGGCCCCTTTCTTGCTCTTCTCTTTTGCCTTCGCCCACAGCGCTTGGCTTTCTTGCCTTGTAGAGTTTTCTTCAAAGCTCTCGTCCTCGTGTTTCCCTGCTGTCTGCGTCATACGCCTGTATGCTGCAACTCTGTAGGCTCCTCCAGCCCAGTCTAGCACTCCGCTCCTACTCGGGTTGTGCTCTTCCGGGTATTATCTCATGGTCATGTTTAGTCAGAAATCAGTGTTAGAGGCTTTGCCTTTAACTCCTTGAGTTTCGTTACTCTCTGCATCTTTGGGGGTTTATCTACAGCATGTCTACTGAATATTCATTCTACTTTTCACTTTTTTGTGGTATTATACTCTAAACACCCTTTTAATATTTCTGTCTTCTATAAAAACTCTTAAGACCTAAAGATATTTGCAATGATGTGATTTAAGGCTCCTTGATGGATACTGGAGGGAACTAGGCATCAACTGTAGCTAGTATAGCCTGCCGAATTCCTTCTACATAGTAGTAAGTGGTGGGTTTATATAACTAAAACTAGGTTAGCGAGCATGCATCTTGTCTCCTGCAAAATATTGCTTGCATGGATGTTTTAGTTCGTGGGAAGTCAGAGTTGATAGCTTCCTACTAACAATGAATGGTGTACTTACAGATAAGCTTTCTGTACTTGGAAGCTAGTATAGAGAACCATCTCAGTTAAGCTGTGCAGCTCAGCTGACATTTATAGGAAAACAGTAGATCCCCTGATGGAAGCAAAGAGAGAGTAATCCCCGTAGTGGCTGTAGCTGAGGAGAAAAGACTTACCTTGTTACCTGATCCTTCGTAGTTTCACTTTCTCCCCTCTCAAGTTTCTCTGGACCTGCATCATATTTCATCTGGATAGGATGTCCCTTTTCAAAAACGTTTTACTTAATGTAAAGAGAAGTGGGTTTACAGTGTCATTTTCATCCATATATATCAATGTACATTGTTTTTATTCTCCCCCCCAAACAAGCCCCCATTTTTCTCCCCCATACTTGCTGCTCCCCATTTCTGCTTGACCCCTATATACCATTAACCTTTCTTGTTTCCCCCTTTCTTCCCTTTAGGCTGTGTCTTTCCTTTCATCTTTTCCTCTTTAATTTCTTTGTGTTTCTGTCTGTCTGTACAGAATTTATTATATATATTATTGCACTTATATATTTAAATCCAAGTTCTACATATAAGAGAAAACATACGATGTTTTCTTTCTGAATCTGGCTAGTTTTCTCTCTGTCTTCGTGTTTCATGGAGTCCCAGTGGGCCTCAAACCCAGACTGTCTGTAGATGCACAGGGATGGCCTTGAACTCCTGGTGTTCCTGCCTCTCCGTCCTAGGGGAGGATGTTGGGCGTTCACTACCACTCTGCCTGGTGCAGGTCTACTTAGTTCTTCCCAGTGTGGTGCTTTCCTCCAAGCTGTTTCGTGCTGTCAATCTCATATAGTTTAGCTGGAAACAGGCTTCTGTTGGGCAGCATCAAGGAGGAGGTTA
Organism: Neodon shergylaensis; assembly: GCA_025134845.1. NCBI lineage: Eukaryota > Metazoa > Chordata > Mammalia > Rodentia > Cricetidae > Neodon > Neodon shergylaensis. The sequence goes on along the minus strand of JABTXL010011977.1, from coordinate 9,700,325 downwards.
AGTGTTGTTTGGAATTTGTTGCTTCTTGAGACCTTTAAGTAGCACTAACTATGCTGGGAAGATGGTTCTTGCTTCTACTTCTTGAGTGCTTAAAATATAACTGCTAATTTGAATGAGAACTAAAGGCCATAGCAACGAATATATTGTCAACAGAAATATTTTTGCTTAAGTAATGTTTGCCCTTATCTCAGAAAGAAAGCAAGGTAGCGGCTGATCCTCATGTATAGTAGGCTTACCGTCTCTGTGATTATTTTCTGTGTAGACATCAGATATCATTGAACTTTTATTGTGCTTAAACAAATCAGTTCAGTAGGAGGAAAAAGTAAAAAAGAGAAAACCCTTCAACTACAGCAAAATATTCCTTTTAAAATGAACGGTTCTGTGTATGTCTCTGAGACGTGTACACCCTAGGGTGGAAAGATTTGGGGCTTAGTGTGTGTCTGGATTGTTCCAACCACTTTACATACATTACCTAGTTAATCTCCCCAATAACCCTGTCAGGGAAGGCTTATTATCCAGGGAGGAAATTTAAATACCTAGAGGTTTTCCCAGTAGTCACTCCAAAGAGCAAGAGAGGGATGGAGACCAGTGCCTCCGGGCTCTGCTAACCCACTATGAAATCTGTCAGTCTGTCTGGTTCCATGCTAATAAGATCTAAAGGCTTCTACTGCTCTTGCTGTTGTTTTGTAACAGGGTCTCACTGTGTAGTCCTGTCAGGATTTGAACTTGCCACCCTCCTGATTCCATTATCCAAATAATGCGTTTAGCTAGATCCTTTTGTTCAGCTAGAACCTTCTGTTTGGCTAGAACTTTCTGTTGTTATTTTATTCCTCCTCCATTTTAAACATTTATTTATTTGTTTATTTAGTGAATGTTTATACATATAAACACACGGGGGCTGGGGGGGAGAGAGAGAGAGAGAGAGAGAGAGAGAGAGACGGAGAGAGAGAGAGAGAGAGAGAAAGAGAGAGATAAAATAGGAAGCGTAATTCTGGCCCAACCAAGGTAAAATGATAAAGATTCCAGATAAGTTAGAATAATGTGGGGTACTTAGATGTTCCCTAAATATACATTTATATACAAGGAGATTAGGAGGATTTAGAGAAATTGAAGATTTTAAGCTCTGAAAGGCTGTCATGAAAGTAGACATCTTCTGCCAGCAGCTGGAGATGCAGGCGTGGCCAGCGATGAGTGACAGTGTAGGAAGAGCCTGGCCATGGCCATGACGGGAGGGGGAGGAGTGAATCCTGAGGACAGTGGTGGTGGGGGGGATCATTGGAGGGTGGAGGAGCCAGGAATGGCTGCTGCTTGGGGAAACTGCTGAGCAAATCTTTTCTTTGAGGGGAAATAGAGCAGAGAGGCAAAGGGTAAGAGAATGGAGAATAGTTTGATTGCTCGTTTAGGATATTTTCCTTTATGATTTAAGATAGTGGAGTAGTGGCTTGAAGTAGAAAATTTAGCATGGATATTGCTAAAGGAATAATAATAGTAATCTTAGGAACTGGGCTTTTGTGATGGCTCTGCAGGTACTTGCCACCAAGTTTGATATCCTGAGTTTGATTCCTGGGACTCTGGTACGTGGTGGGAGGAGAGAATAGGCTTTTGCGAGCTGTTCCCCAGCCTACATACTGTGGTACATGCATGTGTTCACATGTGCATACAATGTGTAAATGAATATAAAAAATAGTCAGATTTTTGATTATTAAAAAGTAGTCTTAAAGACTAAAATTAAGTGGAAATTATTTGTATATTTAATAGAAATGTATACAAAATATTTTTTTTTATAAAGAAAGAATGTATACCAAGGGGTCAAAAGACTAATTTTATTTATTTACTTATTGACTAATTCATATCCTAGAGTTTGAAAAATGATAAACAGTCTAAAAGCTTTATGGGGTAAAAATGGCAAATTCATGTTTAAGTCTTTTAGAAAAATGTTGTAGGTTGTATGGTTCCTTTTAGAAACCCAGTGATTTATATTCTATATCTTGAAGCAAGTAAAGGACCTGGTGACTGTTTCTTATGTGTCACGCAGTATTTTATATGTTTGCTTTAAGGGACAAATTAGTGACATTAGGAGATTTCACAGTAACTCTGTAGAGAGAATGAGTGCATTAGGAATGAGAAAAGAAGTTTTTTAGAGGCCAGTGATATGCTCCAGTGCCTGCCCTTGTCACCTCCAGGGCTGCGGGGGACCTGTGTCTGCACAGACCCTGTTGTCCTCAGAACCCTGTAGCTTGAAACTGGCAGAGAGCCTGCCATTGGGTACACTTAAATTAATCTGGTTGACAATATACTTTAAAAACCTAGGTTTCTACCTACAGTTCCCTCTTTTTATTTCAATACATTATGAAAATAACTAAGAGGCATAATTTAGTGGCCAATCTGACTGATAACTCTGGTAAGTATTGAGAACATTAGGTTTTTAGTTATGCAAGACAACAACAACAACAAAGCCCCCAAACCTTAGCTATCAGGTGTATTTACGTGGCTTTTACAAGTGAAGGGTTTGAGAGGCAGGAAGATTAAGTTCCCTGCCCCTACTAGAAACTGGCTGGCTGACTGGACTTTTGAGTCATCTCTGCTCTACTGAATTTTACAATACAACGTGCTCAGATGTCACCTTTCAACAACCTGTTCCCTGTCAGTGTGTTTTCAGCAACTCAGCAAGCGCAGTGTCCAGGACAAATACCACTTGGTAAGTGAGGAGTGTGGTCATGGGTGTCCCTGTGAGGATTGTTCTAGACTTAGACTCGTAGGTGTGGGAATCGACTTTGACGATGTCTCTCATTGACTATGTGACCTTTGCCAAGGCCCTCAATTCTGCAGGTTTAGTTTCTTCATGTACACCCTAAGAATAAGCATTGTTGCTTTATGTATTCCTCTTCTTAGGTCACACGTGAGAGCTCAGGCCACTATGAGAGTTAAGTTCTAGTTCACCAACGTTTGTTGGCGCCACTGTGTGCTTGGTGGTATTGAAGAGATCAGTGCTAAGCAGTTAAAACTTGCAGCATATTATCAAGGCCCCAACTTAAGAATTACATTTAGCAGTGTGATTTCTATACCGATAAGATTTTAGAATATTAGTTGTTTAATTTGAAGGGTTTCTAGTCTCCAAGGAGAGACTTTTGTGTCCTTTGTGTTCAGAAAACAAAAGGCCAGGTGAAGCTGGCTGAGATCGCGGTTCTCAAGAATGTAGGGCTCAGAAAAGAAATGGAGTGCCAGTACCCCATGAGCTGTGACCCTCATCAGCTCTGCCACCCCGTGAGCTATGACCCCCTGTGAGCTGTGACCCCCCACTCCCTCCCATGAGCTGTGACCCTCCTGAGCTGTGACCCTCCTGAGCTGTGACCCTCCTGAGCTGTGACACCACCTGAGCTGCAAGTTGCTGGACTCTTGGGTTTGTTATTTTTCTTTAAGCCAGCCCCATCATACTGGGTAGTCTTTCTTGCCCGCGAGACCAAGTCACCATTACTACTCTTGTAGAGGACAAGATTAGATAACCTTGGTGCAGTTGTTGTTTGGTATTTTAAAGGATTATTTAGCTTCATTCAAATTTTAGCATTCTGTTTTAAGATTGATTACTTTCTATTAGTCTACAGTGATAATCCTAGCTCCAGTGCTTAAGTAAATGATGATGCTTATCAGTTTCTGATTATAAGCAAATTGCCATTTGTAGTAATGCCTGTTTTTGACATTTATAAAAATGTTGCCTTGTTTATCCTCCAATTATAGATTGTTCTTTTTTGAGAAGTCTCTAGTTAGAAATAGAATACATCTTTAATTTCTAAATTATTCAGCTCCGAGGATTGTACCCTGGGCTTGTCGTGCCTCAGATACTTGCTGAGCTACTGAAATAGACCTCCAGGTCCTTAAGTGCAGGTTTGGCTGTGGTTTGTTACTGTTTTGTATGCATAAATGTAATTTTAAAGTCAACGTTTTGAGTTATACTCATTTTAGTACCAACAGTAATTGCTAAATCCTGTGGTTTGATGTGTAAAGACAAGTTGTATATGCCTAAAAGATGGGAGGTTGGAGACCAGTGGATATGTGGGGATGATACCCAAAAGGCTCAAGAAATGTGAGAAGGAGACATGGTGTTACTCTTTGATTGGCTCTTCTTTTTTGTATGTTTTTTTTTTTTTGCCTTCTTTTTGGTGTTCTGGCGGAATATAAACACCAGAAGTCCAGCACAGTGGTAACGTTTGGATTTACTGAATCATGCAACATCTTTTAGTTTGAGTAATAGAAATGAGACGACATGACATAGTGTGAGCTTTTAAGAGAGTGTGTTCATGAAAGATGACCATTATCTCAAAAGTCATTTTAAATTAGTTTTCGTGAAGGGGAAGTTACAAAGAAAGGTTAATCTTGGCCTTTATTCAAATATAAAACGAACTAGTCCCAAAATCTTCAGTTAGCTTATTAGTTAGCAAGGGCTCTCTAAGATGGCATGATCTCCTCAGACTGTGATTGTGAGCACACAGAGATGCACGCAGTCATTCCTGGTGCAGTGCACTTGCAGCAGATGCAGGCCTGATCAGTAAGTAAGGCAGCATCTGCTCCATCCCACTAGGTGGAATTCATTTGTGTTTCTGTAGGGATGGCTGCTTTGTGTTTTTCTATGTCGTAGAAATGAAGAATTGTGAAGTACCTCAGAGACGATGAAAGGGTTCTGAGCCCAAAGGAGTCTGATTATCTGCAAGGGTCTAGCAGTCAGGGCAAGACGTTCAAATCCTCTTTAAGTAAGTATATGCAGGTGCTCTTATGGATTGAATTTTGTCACATTTTTCCTGACACCTCTTAGAGGTTTAGACTTGTCAGCTTTTAACAAATTTCATTTACGTTTATCAGAAGGATGCATTCAGAGAGCCCCTCTTTTCTCCATCTTTTTATCATTCCAATGAGCTCTCTCTCTGTGTGTGTGTGTGTGTTTGGTCTGTCTGGATTCTGTGCCATATACCCTTGTGGATGCCAGAGGCCAACTTTGTGGAGTGGCTTCTCTCCTTACACTTTTATGTGGGTCCAGGGAAGAAATTCAGGTTGCCAGACTTTCATAGCAAATCCCTTTGTCCACTAAGCTGTCTCACCTGCCCCCACCTAGCTATTCCAGAGTGTTACTTGTTATGATCCACACGTAGCTACTAAATTAAATTAATCCCAGATTATAGTTTTTGTAGGAAATCGAAAATCAAGAGCCCAGAAACAGTTATTGATCACATACTTTAGAAAATTGAAACTAACTAAAAGATTTATCTGAATAATTGACCCTTAAAGCGCATACCTTTAACCCCAGCACTCAGGAGGCAGAGGCAGGCAGAGCTGTGAGTCCAACCTAGTCTACAGAGCGAGTTTTAGGACAGCCAAGGAAAAATCAATTCTTAGCCTAACAGTATAAATGGAAGAAACTTGTAAAATTGTTTCCTTTCTTTCTTCCTTCTTTTCTGTCTGTCTGTCTGTCTATCATCTACCTACCTACCTACCTACATACCTACCTACCTACCTACCTACATACCTACCTACCATCTGTCTAATCTATTTGTGCATGTCCTGGCAGGTGTGTGAAGGTCAGAATACAATCTGTGGAACTGTGTTCTCATCTTCTATGATATAGGTTCCAGGAGTGAATTCAGGTCTTGAGGCTTGGAGTCTTTACCTCCTGATCCACCTCAGCTTGTCCCCACATCATGACTAATTAAGACTCTCCAGGTTTCCCTACAGCTCTATCTTACGGAGGTATTTTCTTAATTGAGGTTTCCTGTTTTCAGATGAGTTTAGCGTGTGTCAAGTTGACATAAACTAGCCATCACGGCCCTGGAAATGGTACTATAATAAGGTATCTGCTAATTAAAATATATTCAATAATGAAGTGTAAAATTGAACATGAGGTTGCACAGCTTCTGATCCAAATGTCTCTTAAACCGTATAGAAATGCCCTTAGTTGTATAAGTTTGGGTTTGATTAATCTTGGTGTGGGTTGGTTTCATTTATTTGTAAGTTTTTAGTAAGAAAGTTTATGAAATTGTTAAAAACAAAGCATTAAAATCGAGATTAAATGAATATTAATTTTCTTATTTCTGTGCTTTACCTATTTAGAAACAGAAACTAACTCTTCCTTTAGATAGCTGAGAATAAAATGTCACTTGAGAATTTTATGATTCAAAGCACCAGTGTTTATGCAGTTTCAATTCACTGTTATGAAACTGTCTCACAAGGTTTGGCAATGTGTGAAATACACAAATGTATGAAGTTCTTGCTATGCACTTAAACACATGGGTACCACACTTGAGTAGATTTATAAATATTTGTGTGTTCTGTTTCTAGCATTCATTGTTGGAGGTAGCGGGGGATCTTGTTGATCAGGAAAATCAGGCATGTTAATGTGTAGAAAAGGAGAGACTGCCTCAAATGAACTCAGGTACTAAATTGATAGAATTGGTGTTCAGGTCAGGAGACTGTGCAGATGCATAAAACTATGCATACATGCATATTTAACATACGGGCAAAGTGGGGCTGTTTAAGGACCAAGGGAGGCTAATAGAAGAGGGAGGGATGAGAGTGAGGTGGAGCACGGTGGAGGAGGGAAGAGAATGAGGTGGAGCACGATGGAGGAGGAGTCAGGAGAGTAAGATGGAGCATGGTGGAGGAGGAGGGAAGAGTGAAATGGCATGGTGGAGGAGGAGGGATGAGAGTGAGGTGGAGCATGGTGGGGGAGGAGGGAAGAGAGTAAGATGGAGCATGGTG
>JABTXL010011977.1:9659432-9693571 GCA_025134845.1 Neodon shergylaensis | reverse complement strand
GGAGCATGGTGGGGGAGGAGGGAAGAGAGTAAGATGGAGCATGGTGGAGGAGGAGGGAAGAGAGTGAGGTGGAGCACAGTGGGGGAGGAGGGAAGAGAGTGAGGTGGGGCATGGCGGACATAGTCAATGTACAATATGTATTTTTATGAAAACTTTTAAAATTTTAATTCAATTAAAAAATCTAGCTAAGAGTAATACACCATTAATATTTTAGTAAACTACTAGATAGTGCATATGGTGGGCCCCACTATCCATGGGGGATGTGTTTGAAGACACCCAGAAGGGTAGAAACCCGGGATAGAACTGAACTCTGAGTCAGTGCTTTTCCTCTCATAGGTAAGCGGTAACCACATGTCACAAGTGTAACATTTGTGCTCTTAGGTGCATCAGCAGAGTTAGCATGGATTCGTTCCTTTCACTACTTCAGAAAGAGGAGCTTCGTTCTTGCCTTAGACTTTAGTGATTTTGCTCTTCAATTTTGTCTTTCCTTGTTAGGCCATGAGTGTTGCCTTTTCATTAAAAGGAGCACTTCATGGCTTCCTTTGGGCCAATATGAGATGCCAATATTATCACTCTTGTGTAGTTCGGGCTCAACACGTAGCAGTGTGGTACTGTGACACTTGACCTGATAGACTAGGTGGCTCCCAGGTGTCTAACAGGTGAACGGTGTGGGTTCCTTGGACAGGAAGGTAGCATAGACAGTGCAGATACACTAGACACTGCAGCTACCCTGGACAGAGTCGGTCACACGACTGGTGCACACTGTAAATCTTGGTGGAATTTGCATGAACAGTTTTCTGTGTCCTCCTAGTTTGCTGCAGGGAACTGAATCCCTGGAAATGAAACCCAGGTTGGGGAGGGGACTGCTTTATGCCGTCTCTGATGTCACAACAGTGGACTTACTCATATTAGTAACACATAGCAGGGAAAAGTTGCACGCAAATGAAGTAAGAGACAGAAGTTATTTGTGGAGAGCTGCCTCCGCAGGGGAGATCAGAACCGGCAAAGCAGAACCATCCAGTGGGCTACTGACCACCTGCAGTGTGTTCTAGCTCTTGTGAGAGCTCATGGAGCTTATGTCTAGCAAGAAGAAGCAGATACTTGTTAGATTTGTAAGTTCTGTAATATGGGAAGGCGGTAAGTGCTGGTAGCATGTGTGCATGCGTGCGAGTGTGTGTGTGTGTGTGTGTGGTGGGGGTCAGGATGTTGCTTGAGGGCCTGATGAAGGATTTCTGTATAAAGTGGGGGAAGGATGGGGTGTTGAGTGGGAGCATCATAGCAACTTCCTCTTTAGGTTTCTTCTGTCACTTAGAGTTTTGGAGAGTCTGAAGTTGGTTTTGCTGCGAGAGATCTCGGCAGAGGAATAGGAAGTGAGCAGACACGCCTTTTCAAGATTGAAATAAAATTCAGACATTTTCTCTGTGATGTTCCCTTTTTTGTCTTTTCCTATTCAGCAATGGGAAATAATAAAGCACGTTGTAGGAAGCTAAGCAGCGAGTTATCAGTGTTCCAAGGCAGGGAAGATATATTGGAAATAAATGTAACTTTACCAAGGATTTCGCCTGCATTTGAGTCATATTCGTCTCAGGAATTTAATGGCAATTTTGCATAACCCTGTCTTGCTTTGGAAATTCTGTTTTATCTAGTTTTCAAAAAACCTTATAAACAAAGCTACTTTGGTAGAAATGTGCATATCTTTGCAGCTTGTAAAATCATAGCTCCTGACTTTCAATTTCAAATATGCAGACTGTAATAAAGATCACCTCAGTAAGCCTTATCTGTCTGTATAGTTAGGGTGGGTGCGGACATGAACTGTAAAGACCTGCATCTTGTTAATGTATAAAGGTCGCCATCCACAGGTAATAGGAAAGTGGTCCACGTGGCACTGATTGGTAACGGGATCCTCTGGAGATAGTTCTCCCAGTACCCCTGTCCATTAGCAACTGGAGCTTTGTAAATCTGTATGAAAAGGCACCATTAGCTTGTAGCATCTAGACTTGTGTATCTTGTTTTGTAATCTACTTATGGCTGTGTTGTAGTCATTTCTTGTGTTGGTTTCTCTGTTTGTTCTACTATTGCCATGTCCATAGAAAATGTGGGATGGTTTCTGTACTAACTAATCCATATTTGGACACTTGTGTTTATAACATAACATCTCAGTGATGGATTATGTAATATCAGTTTGTGGCCTTTATTGGATAATATTTGAAAGTATTTCTTTTATTTTTAAAATTTATTTTTATTGATGTGTGTCAATGTGAGTGTATGCTCTGTGTGTGGGTACCTATGGAGACCCAAAGAGAGCATCCGATCTCTAGGAACTGGAGTTACAGGCAATTTATTAAAGAAGGATAAATTAAAAATGATTTAAAGCTGGGTGTGGTAGTGCAGCCTTTAATCCCCGCACTTCTGGAGGCAGAGGCAGGTGGATCTCTGTGAGTTCCAGGCATCCTGGTCTACACACCGCATAGCCAGCTTCAGAACAGCCAGAGCTACATAACAGAGAGACTCTGTCTCAGAACAAAGCAAAGCAAAACAAAACAAAAACAAAAAAACAAAACAACCTTTAAAAAGATTTTAAAAATTAGCACTTATTCAGAGACACAGCAGTGCCAGCCACTATTCTAATGACTTCATAAGTGTTCAGTATTTGTTTTGTCATAGTTAGAACCTGTAGAGGTAGAGACCATTATCATCTTATTAAAAGCAACAGACAGATTAAGTAATAGCCCATCTTTCCAATCTGATGCGCTAGGATATTTTATAGGACTTCCAAGGTAACTTGCTACTTTTAAGATGATCTAAGTGGATGGTCTGCTGTCATCTTCCTGGTCATGTGGATTTGTGCATGTACAAACACGTTACACACACATACATACTTACAACGCATTAGCTGAGCTTCAACATCATGTATTGTGTATCAACAGAATATTTTAAAACATAAGGGAACATATGCTATAATAGGTAAGCGAAAGCATAAAATTTAAATATTAATGATTAGTAGCAATAATATTTCTTGGAAGCAATGAAGAGCATCAATTAAACATCCATTGAAACTCCTTCGTCTTTTAAAAACTGATACTAGAGAATGTGCCCACTCCGTGCTCTTCCAGTTCAGCTTCCCATCCGCAATGCCATGGGAATTCTCTTCACACTGCAGAGAAACCAGATTCTGGCCCCTCACCTCTTTCCACTGTGGCTGGACAGAAAGAACCGAACACACACTCTCAGAATATTTGCATTGGTACCCACATTTAAAAGCAGAAGGCAAAAGAGTGGGAGCAGCCATGTGTATTTTAGTTGAGCGTAACAACCTGACATTTGGTAATGTCAGTCTTTTCCCTGTTGTGTCAGAACATGTGTAAACCTGTGTTTCCCTGGGATATTTTGGGCAGCATTCTGTTCCAGGCAGCGTGGATGGGGAGAGAATATAAAACAGAACACCGATGTGTTCTATGTTAAGATCTGTTCAAGAAGACTTGAGACATGTTTGTGCTCTGTGTGCCTGGCCATACTAAGTCCTGCATGCTTGCCAGGTATCCTGGGACCTCAGCTCCTTCTGAATCAGAGAGAGGTTACGGTTTGTCCTTGCTTACTGGGGCAAGTTCTGCTTGGACTCTCCTAGAGTATGCTCACTTCCTTGGTAATCTGAGATCATTTTAATCCATCTGAAGAGGTCGGGCATCAATGCCAGAAAGTTTCCAGACAGTCCTGTCTCCAGTCCATTGCGAGGGCCCACGGGAATCTCCTCTGTCTTCAGTCCATTGCGAGGGCCCATGGGAATCTCCTCTATGGGCTCCGTTATTCTTCCCTTTAAAATCAAGGGAGTGGATTGAACCCTTAAACCTTGTCTTGAAAGAAGCAAAGCCAAGCGGTACTCTTACATGCATGCCTCACTAACTGATTTAAGAGCGTTGTGCTGCCTATGAAAAGTGAAGTGAAATTCCTCAGTACATCTAAAACACATGTGAAGCACAGGGATTCTGGAAGGTCCTGAGACTTACAGACACCTGATCCCTGTCAACCTAGGGACTTTTGTTTGTTACATTTATATGATAAATTATGCTGATGTCTGAGCCACTTTGCTATGGTCTTCAGTTCACAGGATTTAACTTGCACAGCATCAGCGGACTATATAGGAAATTTGAAGTTGCAAGCCTATCTGTCTGTGATCTCAAGGAGCTGCTGGCATGGGATTTGGGGGACTCCTGTTAGTGTTGATGTTTGTTATTACAGAAAGCACACGCTTCGTAAGCTGCCACCAGCCTTGGTTTCTACCAGACTGCATTTGTGTTGGTAGCTGGTGAGCATTTGTGATAGTGCCACACAGATTTTGCAGGGACCATGTCCTCTCATTAGCAGGGGCCATTACTGAAGGTTAGAGATACACCTTGTAGCCACTCTTCATCTGATGGGTGGTTTCAGGGTTATTTTGTGCAATATCCCAGCTCTGATGAAAGTTTATATTGGGAGCAGAGGGTCACAGAAGGAAACCCAGTAGAAAAAAAGTCCGGAGAATCAGTCAGGTGCAAATGATGAAGTAGCTGGGTACATATCTCTAAGCTACCCTCAGTGACTGAAACCTGATAGTAATTTTGGCTGTGATTGTCTATAGAGAAGGACACCGAGATTGTGGCTGCAGAGGTGTGGAACATGGTCAGGTGGCTCTTAGGAAGGAATCTCCTTGTGGGCACGGGACACTTACAAGCCTTGATTCTGCTGATTCTGTGGTAAGTGGTTCAGAGCCCGTTACCTGCAGGGTGCCAGGATTTCACACATTGTTGTCACTCTTAGTTTCTGGTATTCCTGAGCTTTCTTCCCTGCTGGTACTAGGCTCTTTCTCTGAGCTGTCAGGTGTGGGTGGGCATTTTAAAGGCCTGAGAACCCTTGTGGGGAAGAGAGTACCTGAAACCAGTCGGAGCTGCAGTAGGAGGAGAGACAGGGAAAGCAGAAGGGAGGACGCTAGTGAGCCAGTGTCGGGTGGACAATTATCCAGGCGTTAGGATTTTCAGTGGGGGATGCATTGCTAGCTGATGCAGGGATACTGAGGCATGGTATGGGAACTTTGTAGTTTGAAGTCATTCTCCCCCTGCTCCAGGAACAGGAGGGCTGATTGCACTGCTTGGTGCCACTCTGATTGGACGTTATATCCATTCTCCCCCTTTGCCAAGTGATGCACTCCTGAGCCAGGGGTTCCTCTGGGAGCAGGGACTACTTCTGACTTCTGTTTGTTGTCTTAGTGTCTGGCACAGAGTAGAGAAATTAATGTTTGTTGAATTCAGTTCGTATCTCTGGAGGCCAGTATGTTTAAATTCCAGATGCCTAGGGAGACAGGGGCCTGTCATTTCTATTTAAGGGTGTAGGGTTGGAAGGGAAAGGGGGCTGCTGTTCAGCAGCTGACAGATTTTTTAACTAGTCTTCCTAGAATGTGGAGGAGGATTCATCTGAAGCTCCCTGCTTTGACCTCAGTACCCTCTGCTTGGCTTGCAGCTTCCTTAGATAGCAGATGGCAGTCCAAAAGAGAGGCTTTGCCTTCCGTTAGCATGTCTATAACAGTACAGTGTTGTGGGAACAGAGCAATCCCATGCAAAGGAGATTGTGTATGTTAAATTAGATTTCCAAGGGAACACTTCCGGCTTTCACTGCTATTAAAGCTGGACCTTTTGTTCTCTGGAGGATTGGCAGATATGCTGTAGAAAGGGCGTGTTTGCAAACGGGAAGAGACTTCTGGCTGCTGTGCTTATTTCACCTCAGACCCCCTGTTTCCGTTCGCTTTCTATTGTTGTGAAGAGACACCATGACCACAGCAACCCTTATAAAAGGAAACATTCAACCGGGTGGGGCTGGCTTACAGTTTCAGAGGTTTAGTCGATTATCATCAATGGCGGGAAGCCCCATGCAGGCAGACATGGTGCTTGGGAAGGAGTTGAGAGTTCTACATCTTGATCCGCAGGCAACAGGAAGTGAACTGCCCACACTGGGTTTAGCTTGAGCATACGAGACCACGAAGCCATCCTCCACAGTGACACACTTTCTCCAACAAGGCCGTACCTACTCCAACACTACCACACCTCCTGATATGAGTCTATGGGAGCCGTACCTATTCAGACCATACACTCTGTATGTACTAAAAGGAAATGACAGATTATTTAAAAAGTAACTATAACTTTTAATGTATAGAAACCCTTTTTCTGTGTTTAGGCTTTATGCTACATATACTAATTTCAGTAGAGACTTGTGTATCTGCAGTGGTGTGTGTGATGCCCTTTGGTTCACCTTTCACCTATAGGTGGTGAAAGTTTCTATAGGTAAGGAAGGACCTTTTGGGTCTGGCCTTCTGCATGTACATTTTAGCCATTAGCTTTTGTTATTCTTTTTTTTTTTTGGTTTTTCGAGACAGGGTTTCTCAGCTTTCGTTATTCTTGCTTACAGAGCTTAGAAGTGAATAAAACTGAGAAAAATATTTTGTTTTATATAAGAAAATAGATCAAGAAAGTAAAAGGACCTGTTCCTGAATACATAAGTTACCCTTTGTGTGTCGAAATCCTCGCAAGAGCAGAGTACATTAGTGGTGGGCAGTATCATTCCACACCGTGCATCTGTCTCCAGGTCTTCCAGGGCTTTGCTGTGCCGTGTGAGAGTTCCTGGCCACATACTGCAGAAGGACTTTTTTATCTCCTACCAAGGTGGAGCACTTTCTTCCTTGATGAACATGGGTGTGGTGTGCTCAAATCTAATAGTGTCTGCTGTCCATTTTCTACCTGGAGTAAAGGGGAAAGCATCATGAAAATTCACAAGTTGGTGTCGAGTCTTACTTCATGCGCCAGCATCCAGGACAATGCTCAGTTATTTAGCTGCTACCAATTTTAAGTATTTTTGTTACATTTTTTTCTTACTACTCCGCTGTGTGGTTCCTAAGGCTTGCTCTGCTTCAGCGAGGACCTTGGCTGAAGACTGAAGTATGAAGTATGTGGCAGAGTGAGGAGGTTTTGTGTAGAGAATAACTTTACATGCAGTTGGTTTACTTCTTTTTAAGTTAGTAACAGAACATATCCTGAGAATTACAGGTTCCCATGAACTCAGACTTTGAGAGTCGGGGGTGGGATTGATAATATAATTTATTTTCCTTAAACGTTTATAAGCTGGGGCTGCGGAGATAGTTTAATGGTGAGGAGCACTTGGCTGTTCTTCCAGAGGCCCCGGGTTTGATATCCAGCTCCCATATGGAGGTTCACAATCCAATTCCTTCTTTTGCACCCCCTAGGCACAGGCATACATGTTACCACATACTGTATTGACATACGTGCAGATAAGACATCCATACATATGAAGAAAAAAGTATTAAGGGAAGTTTATAAATTGTACTTTTATTTCTCCTGCTAGGAAGGAGAGAGAGAATAACGTTATAGTCTTTGTTATTTTAAATTTCATCCCCGTGATGAGTGGGTGTAAGCCATTTAGCTTATCCAGGGAGAGATTGCAAAAGTAGTGAAACTATTAAGTGTTTTTCCTTGCCTTATTATTAATTCCCAGTATTTTTATTTTTCATGTTACTCAATTTTTTTGCTCCCCCGATTAAAATTAGGGCCTCAAATTAGACTTTATAAGGTAAAATTAGATGGGTAAGAAATGCAGTGTGCCCCCCCCCAAGTGTATGTGCTTATCCTCTGTATGAGCATTGAGGTGGCCCCTAAACAGCGAGGACACGGTCCACAGGTGTGCACAGGTGTGCACAGGTGTGCACAAGTGTGCATACCTTTCTTTGTGTTTTGCCTTCAACTTCACCCGAAGACTTTTCATTCTGGTCTAACATGTTCCCTCTGGTATTGAGATCACCCTTCTGTTGGGCATTTGGTTTTTGAATTTGTATTCCTCAAAGCGTAAGCTGATGTGTACAATAAAGCATAAAAGTAATATGGAATTATTTTGCCATCGTGATAAATGCTCGTGAAAAGCTCAGAGGGATCCCCAGGAAGGTAGCATCTCTGAGATTCCGTCACCATTTGAGGGCCACATTTAGCAGTTGGAGACACTGACGGTGGCAGCTGGGTCGGGGCTCAATTAGGTGTGAATCTTTAAATCTTTCACTCAGTTCTTCCTCTCTTGTGAAAGGGACTCCTTAATAAATATGAGCGCTGTTTACTTTCCTTTTGACAGTCGGCTATCATTGCTTTTATTTCGCGGTGGGCAGGTACAATCCTGCTGCTCCCATCAGGTGCCTTGACTGGCCCCCGCTGCTTGCACGCTGGACAGTTCTGAGCCTGGATGGGGGACACTTGCTGGTCCTGCTGCCAATCTCTCAGGCCTTGCTTTTCCGATTCCTGCTAACACACACGGCCTCTCCCTGGCTCACCCTGTAACACACACAGCCTCTCCCTGGCTCACTCTCTAACACACACAGCCTCCCTGGCCTGCCTGCTAACAGCCTCTCCCCAGCCTGCCCAATAACACACACAGCCTCTCCATGGCCCACGCTCTAACACACAGAGCTTTATCCTGGCCCATACAACATGTTTTACTTGTGTTAGCATGTATCCCTTTCCCTGTAGTCCTTTGGGATTTATGTATTCTCCCCATAAAGCGAAAGAAGAAATAAAAAAATTGTATGCTTTTTGGAAATATTACCTTCTATTAATTTTTAAAGCATGTATTCATTCACTGGCTATGTATGCACAAAGACATGCATTTATCCATCTTTCTGTGCTGAAAATTGTGTTTGTGTGCATGCGTGCGAGTATGTGTAATAACATATTCTAAAACCTTTACAGATTTGACAGGGTGGATAGTCATATGGCTTGATTTAGACCTTGCAGTGTCTTTGTACTTTTTACGCCATTATAGTTCTAACCCCAAACAGATTCACAGGAAGGCAGAATGAGATTTTCTGGGGTGAAAATAGAATTGTTAGGTACATGGCCATTTCTTCAGAAAGGTACTCTATCAAAATACTTAAAAATTTTCAAATGCAAATTTCATTCCTTTTACCGAAAGTTTCTCATTTCTTTTCAGAGTGACAGATTTATTTTACATCATAAACAACTTATAAAGGCGTTTTAGGACTATAGATGTTCACCCAGTTATTTTTAGTCATTCATATTTTTTGTACCAAATTGTTTTTTCTCTGTCTTTCAGCAGTTTTTAAAAATTACTATTGAAACCTCTATTTCTTTTGACATTTTCAGTATTCATTTTCTGTGGTCTGTGTCTGTGTCATTGAGATATGAAACAGAAAATCCATTTTGTTTCAGACAAGTAAGGCACAATGACTGATTTGTGAAATAAGGTTCTAATTGCCCCATCTTTTTCTCCACGATTGAAATACAAGATAAGGGAACAATCAAGAAAATCACTCTCTTAGAATATTGTCAACAAACGAAGGTGCCGTGAAGGGTCAGATGCACACGATGCTACAAGGCCACCGTGTGGTGTGTAGGTGATACTGTTACACAGCCGGCATTCCGAGGAAGCGCACACCACGAAAACCAAAAGGCTAAGGTCAGTATTAGCAGCACACTCAGGTTTTAACCAGGTGTCATTAGCATCTTTAAACAAGACACAGACAGATCTGCATCTAACATCTAACATGTTTCATGGCAGGAAGCGCCAGTGCTGTGAACTTCCTAATGAAACCCAGCCCCATGCTCTGTACTTGCTCTTAGCGCATGTAGGAAGAGTTCCTTGTTTTTTGTTTTGTTTTTTTTTTTTTCCGATGTGGGGCTACATTTATTCTTAAGAGAAGCATGGAGATTTGTAAGGTGATTATTATGTATCAGATATTCCTGAATTTACAGACCTTGCTTGCACTCTGCGGTAGACTTCCCTCCTGTTTGTGATTTATTCTGCTGAATTACTTAACAACATGTCAAAGTCAATGTTTAATTCGCACTTCTTTGGATCTTGATACAGCAATGAAGCTTTCTGTGAAGCAGTATCACTCATGTGCACTGACAGGTCAGGTAGTCTATCCCTTTTAAAGAAATTTTCATTTGTGTGTATGTATGAGTGTCTGTGTACATGTATGCTGTGTGTGTGCATGCCCTCGGAGGCCGGTGAAGGGTGTCAGGAATTGGAGTTACAGGGGAGTGTCGGCTGCTGGATGTGGGTCTGGGAGCAGAACTGGGGTCCTCTGCAGGAGCAGAGATTACTCTCACCCTTGAGCCCTACCTATCTCTGGCCCCAGTGTGGTATCTTTTACCAGGTGGTGGTGCGAACCTGGGAGGGCAGGACCTGAGAATGGGGTGGACAAAAGGAAAGTCTCATGCTGGAGCTGATTTTATTCAGCGCATCAGACAGTTTGTACCCTGGAGGTTAAGAAAGACCACTCGAGTGGGGTTCTCCTGAGTTCATGCTGTCTATGGTCATTCACAAAGACAAACTACACACGGCAAAAGCATGTTTTTCCCTAGAGGCACATGAATAACAACAGCTAAAGTAAATTCACTCCTATCCACTACACCTGGGAGAAGCACAACAACACATTCCAAGAGTAAGTCTGTGTTCTGAAGAAACTGAGGTCCCAAGACTTGTGTCTTGTTTTCTGGGAGTTTCCTCCCACGCACTCAGAAATCTTGCATGATTCCATTCTTGGACTGTGTTTTGACATTGTATCTTAGCTAGGGCGTCTATTTCTGTGAAGCGACAGCATGACCACAGCAACTCATAAAGAAAACTTTTAACTGGGGTGGCTTCCAGTTCAGAGTTTAGTCTATTATCATCATGGCAGAACATGGTGGCGTGCTGGCAGACATGGTGCTGGAGAAGTAGCAACAGGAAGTGGTCTCTGTGCCACATTGAGGGAAGCTTGAGTAAAAGAGACCTCAAAGCCTGCCCCCACAGTGACACATTTTCTCTGACAAGGTTACACCTCCTAATAGTGCCACTCCCTTTGTGAGTCATTTTCTTTCAAGTTACCACACATTGTATGGCCTTTTTCCCCTGCTGGAAATCTTCAGGTATTTCTTCGGTCAAATATTTGAATACTATTTTTCTTTTTAATATATTTCCAGTCTTTAAAAGTACCCGAATATTATTTTTCCTAGCTCTCTTCCATCCCCATGTCTCTAAGAACAGAATATCTCATTGAGCTTAGGGATCATGTGAAATTACCAGCAGAAATGGTTTGAAACAAATTGAAAAGCCTTTTGAGTCGGAACCTCTGGCTGAATACAGTCCCTGGCTTTTTTTAAAAAAAGGATTATTTGAGGTAAAGGTCTAGTGATATTTCTAACCTTAGCTGCTAACAGAGAAACGATAAAAGGATTCTGAGGTCTTTGCTGGTGAACTTGGCAAAGAGAGGCAGTCCAGATGGACAGTGAAGTAGGATGCTTGGGTTTGAAAAGAAGGTAATGGAAAGCAAGCTGCTCACCCAAGTGGTCCATAATGCAACGGGACTGAGAAATAAGACTTCACAAACGCTTGAAAAGCTGCGATGAATCCTGTCTCACCTCTGCTCCCAGCGCAGACCAATAGCCCCTCTGTGTGATTGGACACACGTGTGACACCCGTTCCTACCGTCAGTTGCAGTTTTCATTCCATGCCAAGCACCGAGTGCTGCTTGTCTTATTTAATCTCCTTTCGTCTCCACAGTATGAGGAAGAAAATCATGGCATTGCCCACTGTATTCATATTGTTCTATAGCTGAGATTGAATAGCACAGCCAAGGCAGCCTCTAGGAGGCTGTTTGGGCGATGTTTCCAGAACACGGGAGGGTCACAGTGGTGACCAGTGACATCAAGCTGCAGGTGTGGAGGCTGAAACAGGAGGCTGAGGCTCACGCTTTGGACTGTGAACACGAGGCAGAGAGAGCTAACACAAAGAGGCACAAGTCTTTAAATTGTCAAAGCCTGCCTCCAGGGATGTGCTTCTAACAAGGCCACGCCTCCTAAACCTCACAACCAATACCTAGTCAGTTGGAAGGGAGTATTCAAATGCCTGAGAGTGTAGAGGACACCCCACTTAAACCAGCAGCTTGCACAATCAGAAAGCTCTGTTTCCATAAACTCACAGACACTAGACATTAAATTGTTTAGAAAGAAAAACTACTCCTGAGGCAGGGAACTACCCACACTCTGAAAAAAAGAGATATAAAACATTTGAAACATCTAAGAACTTCGTCAACTATTTTTGACAGTTCTTTGATGCATTTTGTATTGAGCTGAGGTGCCATGTGAATCCTGCCATTTTAGTTCACTGCTAGCCTAGGTGACCTTACAGCTTCTGAAGATTCACTCTTGGGTTGTTAAGACTGCAGTGACGTTTCTCCAAGTACGCTGGAGGTAGAACAAACCCCAAGAAGTAATAAGATCAAGCACGAATATATTTTTATTTATTTACATGTACCCATGGTTTAGTGCCGAGCAAAAGATGCTTCTCTTATTGCGATGATTAAAACTATGGCAGAGTCTTCTGGAAGTATGTAATGTAACAAAAGGAGAGTTCTGATGAACCTGGATTTGTATCCATAAAGTAACTACTGCAGAAGCGAGCTGCTTCCTTAGCCATGAGTTCAGTTTTACACAGCACAGACTTACTCACAGGGTTGCCGCAGCTTCCAATCCGCTTTGGGATCCGTTTATCTCAGTTGGCCCACTCTTACCCACTCATTATGGTCCAGAAATCACTTTGCCTGGCAGATTTCTTTGGCACTTAATGTGTATAGCACAGTGTTACAGCTATTATTATTATTATTATTATTATTATTATTATTATTATTATTTCTGTAACCGTTACAGACATCTGCCTCATAGAACGATTTTGACAAGTTTTCTTGGAATGAAAGGGTAGATAAGTAAATTATATACATAATTAATTTTGTAAGATTTTAATCAGTTTTAACTGATTGGGTCAGTATTTCTAGATACTTGAAATATTCAAGTAAGGAGTAGCCAAAATCGTGATTGAAAGTCTTAGGGTTACTAGAGTGGGTGACTTTAAGGTTAAGGCAGTATCACGTAACTCAATTTAGGAAATGTTTTTACAGTTTGAAAATATAATTTATTATTAAAGACAGTGAGCTCAGGACTGAAAGAATTTCACAGTAAATATCAGTTGTACCTGACCACACATTTTCGCATTTTATGCATGATCATCCCATCTCAACCTGTTATTTCCCTACACTCTATGATAAAGTAGACACCAGCCACTTTACCCTGAATGCCCGTGCTGTGTGTGCTATTAACTAGAGTTCAGTAACAGCTGAAGGTGTTTTCTAGAAAAAAAATTTATACCTTGATATGCAAAATCTTCATCTAGCATTTTCCAGGTTTTGGTAGATGCACCCTGCACACCCTGAGCTTCTGTCTTGCCACGGAGCAGTACTCTTACCTCAGGAGTAATGTCCCATCCCCTCTTTATTGGCCTCTGTCCCACAGGCCTTGTGAAATCACTGGTTTTTTTCTTTGGCTGTGCTTTTTAATGTCATTTTAAAGGAGTCAGCATAGCAAAGTTTAAGTGACAAACAGAATGGTGAAGGATTGGTGCAGCTGTTTGTGTTTATTGTGGTGGTGGGGCTTGGACGTCGGGTACACCCAGCAATGCTCCTCCGCCGTGTGGTTGTGGCCTACCCAGGGTGAGTGCATCCAGAGTGGCGGCTGCATCCAGAGTGGCGGCTGCATCCAGAGTGGCGGCTGCATCCAGAGTAGCGGCTGCATCCAGAGTGGCTGCTGCATCCAGAGTGGCGGCTGCATCCAGAGTGGCGGCTGGCAGGCCTGAGAGTGAGATCGCTGAGCGCAGGTCGCAAGGACTCCATGCAATAATCAGTGACATGGATTTAGAGGACTGTCAGAGGTACATGTGCCTAGTGTTCCAGTAAGTCCTGTAATTGCCTATAATGGCATTGGAATCTATAAACCTGGAAGCCACTGGATAAAAGTTTTTGCTTAGTCGTTTGCAAAAATCACAGATTTCTGTCGTCCAAATAAGTACAACATTTTCAGAGGTCATAAACTCAAAATAGGGTGATTGTTTCTGTTGCTCTGATGCTAGAATTGTGTAATATTTATTTATTTATTTATTTATTTATTTATTTATTTATTTATTTTTATTGAGAAAAAAAAACGTTTCCCCCGCCTCCCATTTCCCTCCCCCTCCTTCCACCCTTCTCCCCCCTCCCCCCCACTCCTCTCCCCCTCCCTCTCCAGTCCAAGGAGCAGTCAGGGTTCCCTGCCCTGTGGAAAGTCCAAGGTGCTCCCCCCTTCGTCCATGTCTAGGAAGGTGAACATCCAAACTGGCTAGGCTCCCACAAAGCCAGAACTTTGTAATATTTATTTTTAAACGACTTAGTATGAAGTACTGAAAGCCTGTAGCTAAGTCTAACCAGTGCAAATGAAGAAAAACGATTTGGAATATATGAAATTATCATGTATTCCGCGAGTTTAATGCTATGGGTAAGTGTCATAAATATATGGTTATTGGACACAGATGCAGGGTCCAGTGCAGACGCAGTGAATTGCACATGTTGCTCAGGACTTGTGGTGCATCGTGTAAGATTTACGTTTTATATTTTACTTAATAGAGAAATAGATCCTCCTCCCCTCAAATCTTGCCTGGGGTTTAGTGGACTCTGTTCCTTGCAATCTATTCTATTAGCTCCTGTAGTCCCTGCCTTGTGTTCTCTACACACACTGCGGTGACATGCTAGGAGGTGGGTTTAATAGCATCTAGCATCCACTCAGCTATTGTCCTCCGTGCTCTCTCTTCTCTCCTTGTTCCTCTCTTCACTGCTAAGTAGAACAGGCACTTTTGTACACCTTCTTTGTAACATGTGCTAAATGCTAGGAATCCTGAGATGCATAGCCATCAGGTCCTACTGATGCTGCTTGCTGTCTGAACAGTAGCTTCTACTGAGTCAGGACTTGCTTTTACAGAAAGAATCTTAGAGCTGGCAAGATGGCTCAGCAGCCAAAGGTGCTTGCTGTGTGGTCTGATGACCCTGTGCTATCCCTGTGATCCACATTGTGCAAGGCAAAAATTCTACACGTTGTCTCTGACCTCTACTGGCATGCTGTGGATGGGCGCACACACACACACACACTCACACACACTCACACACTCACACATGGTGAATATATGTAGAAAATTTTCAACATGCACACTAGTGTATCTCATATAACAGATTACTCAATGTTAACTAAATTTTTTATCTATTGATTAATATCTAAACTGAAGTGTCAAGACTAATTGTTGTCCACTGCCTTAACCTATCATCGGTCATTCCCTGTTTGGTTATGAGTAAAGTTAACTCTGAAAAATCTTTCACTTATTCTGACTGTAGTAACTCATGCCTATATTCCCAAAATTCAGGAGGCAGGAGGATTGTTGTACTTTCAAGACTAGTCCATGTTTCTTGGTAAGTTCATGGCCAGCCAAGCCTATAAGGTGAAGAAACCCTGTGTTGTAGTTTCAATGAAATTGGCTCCCATAATCTTGTGGGGAGTGGCTTTGTTGGAGTAGGTGTGGTCTTGTTGGAAGAAGTGTGTCACTGTGGAGGTGGGCTTTGAGGTCTCATATGTGCTCAAGCCACGCCCAATATCTCGGACCATTTCTTGTTGTATGTGGGTGAAGATGTATAACTCTCAGCTCCTTCTCCAGCGTGATTTCTGCTCATGTTGCACCAAGATAATAATGGACTAAAACCTCTGAAGGTAGAAGCTACCTCATTAACTATTTTTCCTTTATGAGAGTTACTGTGGCCATGGTGTCTCTTCACAGCAATTGAAACACCCTAACTAGGAAACCCTGTCTTGCCCACCCCTAAAAAACTGTTTCACTTGTTCTTCAAACCTTGTAGGCCGTTTTAAGTTAGCTCCAGAATAGCTGTCCTCAGCCCCTGAGCTTTGGGAGTTTTTATGTTTTCCCTCAGTTTGCAAAGTGCTAGAGGAAAGTGGGTCTAGAGATGTGGCTTGCTCGCTGCATGTCACTGGCTGTGATCTCTGCAAGGCTAGCTTAAGTATTGGGTTTGCATTCTTTATGAAGGCAGTTCATGCCAATCTCCAGAAAGAATAAACGTAAATATACACATGTAGTTATTCTAGGACAGCTTTCCTGGTGTGAATGGGACCCGAGTTCAGGCATCAGTACCTCTACCACCACCCAAACAGAGCAAGCTAACCCAGCCCCAAACCATGGTACCATTCAGGCCACCTCTATGTGTGCGGTTGGTGAAATTATGTGCATTCTTATTGTGCAACCAGAATTGCTATTTATAAAACTTTTTGTTGTAGGAACAGTGGGGCTGCATGCCGCCACCGGCTAGCTTTATACCCGAAATAATTACACGGAAACTGTATTCTTTTAAACACTGCTTGGCCCATTAGCTCTAGCTTCTTCCTGGCTAGCTCTCACATCTAGCTTAACCCATTTCTAATAATCTGTGTACCATCACAAAGTGGTAGCTTACCGGTAAGATCCTAACCTGCGGAGAGGAGAATCATGGCGACTGACTGACTCGGATTCTTTCTCCCAGCATTCTGTTCTGTCTACTCCACCTATCTAAGCTGCTGTCCTATCAAAGGGGCCAAGGCAGTTTCTTTATTTAACCAATGAAATTAACACAAAACAGAAGACTCTCCCCCATCAACCTTTCATTTTCATGAATGGAAATTCAGACCTGCTGAATGGTAATCATCAGCTGCTGCTGTTGCATTTTCTATCTCCAGGAGCTCTACAGTGGTTTTCCAATGAAGGAGGTAGGGCAGCTTCGCTCCCATAGAATGCAGAACTATTTTGCCTCTCGTCTTTGTCTTTAGTAACTGTATTAGGACATAATCAAAGAAATGGAATATGCATATCTTAAGTATAAATTTTGTTCTTTAATCTGTTTAGCATATATTTAATTTTTCATTAGTTGACTTTTTCCTTGACTGCCAGTGTGTTGCTCATATATTGGGGTAACATTGTTCTACGGTTGCAGGAGGCAGCAAGGCAAAGCATTTCAGAAGTGTGCCTAGGCAATTAAATAAATGTAATCCATTTGAAGTTTCAGCCATTTATGTGAAATTAGGCATTTCATTTGATTTCTACCTATGGCTTTCAGAAATTTGATTTACAATTTATTTGACATAATTTCAGGCTGAGAATATTTCAGCAATACAATAATGAGATATTATGTTATTGAAGTGTGGTTTAATGAAGTGTAAAGGGTATGAAATGAAATATAAATAACAGGTAACTCTGAGAATATTTGTATAAGTGGCATTTAGCTACTGTATATTTTTATATTCATGTTGTCTATTAATTTTTGTAATCCAGAAAGGTGGTTTTACACATGCTGATATTATTTAGAGCATTCTCTAAAATGTAATTAGATGACAGAAATCTTGGTTTATTTTCTCAAATAAATTGATATAATCAAGCCAGCACTTTGTTCAGTGTTTCTTGAAGGGAAAGCCTTCATGGTCTGAATAACCATCACTGTAACTTGATTAACTTCACTGATGCCAGTAGGGCTCTTGATGTGGTTCAGGCAGCAGGGTGATCTTTGTGTCACTGTTAGTGAGATACAGGCAGCAGGGTGACCTCAGTGTTACTGTTGGTGAGATCCAGGTAACGGAGTGACCTTAATGTTACTGTTGGTGAGATCCAGGCAGCAAAGTGACCTTTGGGTTACTGTTGGTAAGATGGCAGACTTCCAGGTGCTGAAAACTATATAGATACCAGATTGGTCCGGAGGAGGCAGGAGGGTTGCATTTCAAATTGATCCTTTTATGCCCCAGCATTCAGTGGCACATAGAGTGTGCAGAATTGAAAATGCAAAGGTGACTAATTAGTACACGTCTATTTTAACCAAGGCACAATGTGCCAACCTCAGAAAAAAGAACAAAAACTTGGAGTCTTGAAACTTAGACCCTTTTCGGAGGAGTCTGCAAAGTGTATTCATAATGAAATTGGAATCTGAACTACTTTTAGACTTCAGTGTGGGATTACATGATCATCACAATATTTAGAAAACTGTATTAAAGCTGCTGCGGACAGCTTTAAGCTACTATCTCCATCCCTGAGATGTCTAGTGCTTGATTACTTCTGCATCTATCAATGCTTTTGTAATAAATTTCCACACATAGACTTGAAGGATAGGTGTCCTTCTGGTAGGTAAGCCGAAAGAAATTGTTCTAATTATTGGTAACTGAAGTATGGGGAAAGACACCTTCACACAGGAGCCCTCAGCTGTGATAACGTTGCTTCAGATTTATGACCTACAAACACTGGGTTCTGAGAAGTTCTACATCAAAAGGGGGGTGAGTTAGAAAAAATATTATGGTGCACCTATAACTGTAATGAATATACATTTTCAACTATGGTCCTGATAAGTAAGGGCTTGTGGTTTGGCCAGGTGTCTATTAGAAACTGCAGCATCAGCTTGTGCTAGCTGACATTCCTTGGTTGGGGTTTTCAAGATTAGCTTTCAGCAGTGTAGAGTTGAAACTCTGTTTCTCAGTGCTCAGCAGCAGTGTAGAGTTGAAACTGTTTCTCAGCACTCAGCAGCTGCTTAGTCATAGCTGTCTTTGGGAGGCCATTCATTTGTCTGCAGGTGAGTTAGCGCATTGAGAAGACAGTGACTCCGGAGGGCATTCCAGTGCTAGGACTGTCCCTCCAATGACCCCCAACCTGTGCTTCCGTCCAGCAAACCAAGACTGGGCAGCAGACCAGACTGCGACTGCTGAATCTCACCACCTCACGTGGTTCATACGTGGTTCATGCTCTACCCCAGCAAGGTCTGGACCTGCACCAGCTCGGTGCTGAGAATGAATGGAGGTGTGCTCAGCCATACTTGGCTCCAGATTAACTTTTAAAAATCAATTTATTGGCACTGTCCAATTTGTTTTTGGGTGCCACCATTTTCACATTATCGCTATGCAGAGATGGCACTCTCTAGAGTGCCCACCCTCAGGTTCTTGCCTGAGTATCACCAAGTTCTCTATTCAGGACCCTATGAAGACTGTCAAGTCGTGAAGCTTTTCTTGTAAGAAGGAAAAATAACTCAATTAGACAAGAGTGATTTCAGTTAGAATAAACTCAAAGTCTGGAACCTTGGAACGTTAATTAGGTCTGTAAAACCCTTCCCCCCTTGTTAAATGCAGTAACTTGAAACTGTGAGTGAAGTCTGTTTCCTCCTATGGACTTCACACTCTCCCTGGAGCACGGCAAGAGCTAATGTCATGTAAGGATAGCTGTGCCGTGCTATTTATGGGATAATTACAAGGAAAATAGTGTAAATATATTCGGTTCAAATACTTAAAAACATTTTCAGCTTGAATTTATGGATTTGGAACCTTTGATATGAGGAGCCAACTGTAACTGACTATATTTTATATCCAATACTGGCTATGCTTCCTTTTATTTTCTTGTATGTTGTTCCAGAGTTTGCGATATAGAATAATAACCCATCACAACATGCTTTCAAATGATATTGGGACGTTTTACATATCATACTTTTCTTGTAATAATATATTTTCATTATATCACAACCATCCATTGTGCTCTATGGCCATAAATTTTTTGGTTCTTAGCTTATTTAATCCAATGAAATTTCTTTTTTTTAAATTATTTATTTATTTATTAAGGATTTCTGTCTCTTCCCCACCGCCGCCTCCCCTTTCCCTCCCCCTCCCCCAATCAAGTTCCCCTCCCTCGTCAGCCCAAAGAGCAATCAGGGTTCCCTGCCCTGTGGGAAGTCCAAGGACCACCCACCTCCATCCAGGTCTAGTAAGGTGAGCATCCAAACTGCCTAGGCTCCCACAAAGCCAATAGGTGCAGTAGGATCAAAAACCCATTGCCATTGTTCTTGAGGTCTCAGTAGTCCTCATTGTCCGCTATGTTCAGCGAGACCAGTTTTAACCCAGGCTTATTCAGACCCAGGCCAGCTGGCGTTGGTGAGTTCCCAATAGAACATCCCAATTGTCTCAGTGTGTGGGTGCACCCCTCGCGGTCCTGAGTTCCTTGCTCGTGTTCTCTCTCCTTCTGCTTCTGCTTTGGACCTTGAGATTTCAGTCCAGTGCTCCAATGTGGGTCTCTGTCTCTGTCTCCTTTCATCGCCTGCTGAAGGTTAATATTCAGGAGGGTGCCTATATGTTTTTCTTTGGGTTCTCCTTCTTATTTAGCTTCTCTAAGAACCCGAATTATAGGCTCAATGTCCTCCTTCCTTCTTTTTTTCCTTTCTTCCCTTTCTCCCTTCTTCTCTCCCTCCCTCCCTCCCTCCCTCCCTCCCTCCCTCCCTCCCTCCCTCCCTCCCCCCTCTCCCTTTCTCCATCTCTCACCCCCTCTCTCCATCCTTCTTTTTATATTCTTTTCTTATAAAAACTCAGGATGAAACACAGGCATTCGTGAGGGTTGATAAATTTGTTACCCTCTCCTAACCAGTAGGCCTTGTTATGTGTTGGATCTGAAAGCCTGTGAATATTTTTCCTACTTTTCTAGTGTGGTACAGGATGGAAAGGGCAATCCTTCAGAAGTTCAACATACTTACTTTTTATGATCCAATTCATTGCAATGAATGTACTCAAATTCCAAATGTTGAATTTACTTAAAAGCCTGAAGCAGGTGTACTGTATGATTGTATTTCCAGAGATCTAAAAAATTCTTTATATGGATGCAATAAGAGTATTTAATGTTGTACAAACTCCTAAAAATGCCTAGAAAGTGGCTGAAGTTCTCTTAAGCATCGAGAGACCATCTAGATGATTTAATCTTTCTGTGAGTATGTTGGGACAACATGCGAAGTGTTGGGAAATGAACATGAACCACACATGCTGAAACGTGAGAATATTTATATTTATAATTTATAATTATAATGCTGCCTAGGGGGACCTAGTTAGTGTGCTTTAGCTACGGGCTGATGTTCATAGTGAGTTGTAAGTATTGATGCATTGCTTTTTAGGTGGGTGTGCCATCCTCTAAGGGAGCTGAGAGCAGGGATTCAGTTTGGAATAAGAAATGGTTCTTCTGCTCCACTTGAATATCATAAGCGTATACATTATTAACTCATTTACCAACATGCAAAAGTGTTGTTTAATTATAGTGTGGAACCAAAATGAATTCCAGACTTTCCTGGGTGATAGAGAAAATACTGAGGAAGAATGTGCCCTACAAAAACCGTTTAACTGGCAGAAGCTCGTCAGCACCTAGAAACATTTATTCTCAGTTATAAATGGCATATTCTCCATACTATTTTCATTCTAGCTTTGCATTGATATATCATTTAGACAGAAAGTGCTGAGGCAGGCTTTTCAGTCCTCGGCGGCAAAGGTATTGAAGGTGAATGTGATTTCAGTTACACATCCTCCTTCCGTACTGCTGGCGCCTTGTGTTTTATTAGCTGTGCTAAAACACACTGTTGTGAAAGAGCACAGACTTGCCAATCACTTACACCTTTCAGAAGTATCAGCTCCATCGTGGGGGTTCATTTGTTGGTTCTCCTGTCTAGACCTACCTCTAATGTGAGTGTTTTCCTGGGAGATCCACAGAAGTTAGTGTCACCAAATTCCCTATTCATACCCGTTTATTATTGCCACGTGAAATTTATTGCTGAAACATCACGTGAAAAAGATGAAATACCCTGTCACCTCACCTCATCCCATTCCGCTCTTCAGTTACTGGAAGATGCAGGAGCAGTGATGTGCTTGCAGTTTTATGAACACAAAAATCTTCCTTCCAGACAGCTCGGGGCTCAGTGTTTGTGTGTATGTTGCATGTTGATTCATGCCGCTTGCGCAACACATGAAGTAGCAGGTGTTGGAGCAATTGTGCTGTGTCTCCGTGGACATGATCACTTGGGGGTTTAGATCATGGCCATTCTTGGTCTTTTTAAAGTAATCAATGAAGGATCATGCTTGAATAGGACTTTGATAGCAAACATTGTGTTTATTGCTGTTTCAGTGGCCGATAGGTAAGCTCAGTGGTGTGGCAGGTTGGTGACTCATTGGGTAATGTTTATAGGCTACTTAGAACGAACTTACTGTCCTTGTACATAATTAACACAGCCTCCCGATATCTGGTGTTAAGGGTATAAGGTGTCTCTACCCATCTGGCAGTAGGATGATTACTTTGAGTAGAATGTTTATCTATGTGACTCGTGTGCACGGCATCTAACTTCCTGTGCTTCACTTCTTCCAGATCTGAAACAGGGATCCAATAGCTTCTGTTCCATAGGACTAGGGCAAGGATCAAATGAGAACCATACAAACACAGTCATTCTTGACCCCCCGTGAACCCTTCATGGCTGCTGGCTACCATCACACCACACACCACCCCATGCCATGCCTTGCCATGCCACGCCTCACCACGCTTCACCATGCCTCGCCACGCCACACCATGCCATGTCATACCGTGATTATTGTGTGACAGTAAAGAGACAGCTGATTACTTTTTATTTGTACATTTTTTGTTTGTTTTGTTTTTTGAGACAGGGTCTCTTGAGTGTAGCACAGAACTCATTCAGTAGACCATGATGGCCTAGAACTCAGAGATCTGCCTACCTCTTCCTCATAAATGCCAGGATTAAAGGCATGTGCCACTGCACCCCCACAATCCTAGGTCTACATTTTTATTAATATATAATTTACATAAGAAAATATTCCAGCTGCCACTTTAATCCAGTCTTACAATGCTTCTGTCATCTCCATGGTTATCTAGACTTTCCTCTCGGTTGACTACAGTCCCAGGCAACTACTAACCCACTTCAATACATTTGTCCTTTCTAGATATTTGTTTAAAGCATAGGTTCTCAACCTGTGTGGCTTGTGATCCTTTGGAGGGCTCACATATTGAGGCCCTGCATATCAGATAGTTATATTAAGATTTATAACAGTAGCAAAATTACATTATGAAGTAGCAGTGCGAATAATTTTATGGTTTGGGGTCACTCCAGTACTAGGTGCTGTATCAAAGGGTGGCAGCCTTAGGAGGGTTGAGAACCAGTGGTTTAGAGAAATAGTAAATAAATCTATAAGCACATAGGAAATGGTCTTTTGTGTTGGAATCATTCACTGAGACTGGTTTTTGAGGTTTACTCAGTGTGTAGCTATGAGTTGTTCCTTTCTATGGCTAGATAGTATTCCGTCTTCTAAATGCACCTGATTTTATTAATGCACATATTATTTGATAGCGTTGTGTTTCAAGTTTTTTGACTATTATGAACAATAGTGATACCAATACTCCTTGATAAATTTTCCTTCGGGCGTATGTTTTTATTTCTCTTGGGTAGATGTGCAAACGCTGAATTTTATGATAATTTATGTGTAACTTCTGAGGAAACTGCCACTCATTTCCAAGCATTTTCCATTCCCCCTCAGCGTCTGATGGTTCTGTTTTCCCGCATCTCTGCTAACATAAGACATTCTAGTTTCGGTTCTGACTCTTCTGTGTGTATGGGGGGGGCTGGTTTCTGCGCTCCCTCCCCCCCCCCCCCCCCCCCCGCACACATGTTCTTTTCCAAAGTCTCACTGTTCTCTGGCGATATGCTGAACCTAACATTCACCTACACCTGGGCTCCTAGTCTTAGCCCCTTTCCTCAGTGGAATGCTTCTGAACTTTTATTTCCCTCTGCATTTCCTTGGCTCCAAATCTCTTTTATGTGCACTTGCTCCAGTGTCTCCTTCTCTTGATCCCATTCCCTTCCTCCCCTTGGAGGTCTTCTGCGAGCTCACCTCATGATGAATACAAAGTCAAGTCTTAAAGTCTGTTTACCTAGATCCTACAATATCAGGATGGAGATTGAACATGATTCATCAATGTGGAAAGAATGAATGAGGAAGACCTCTAATTTGGGGTGCTGTTCGAACTGATACTTGGATAACATGAGAAAATGGACCAACCAAATATCTGGGGGAAGAGTCTTTGGGACACAAAGATGAATGAAGAGGTCGATCATTTAGGAAGGACCGTTTTAGACAACAAGAAGGTCCACGTGGAGCCAGCAGAGTTGGTGATCCGGAGAAGGGAGAAGGTTGATAGACAGAGAGCCAACCCTGTCAATCTCCATACTCATGCTAGTCATGCTGCAGCAACGACAGCAGGGACACAGAGCAGACAGAGGGGCCGATGGGAATGCTTCCACAGTGAGAGATGCTGGAGTTGACTTAGGGAGCAGCAACCACACAGTAGACGGGGCCTCCATACAGATTTTGAAGATACTAATTATTTAAAATTGGTATAGAAACTGTGAATAAGGAATAAGTTGAGGAAGATTCTCAAGTTTTTGGCCAGTTTTTACTTGTCTTATGTAAATGAGCAAAGGGAACTGTGTATTGAATCTCCGGAGGCATAATGTGGAAGAGTGGGAGAAAATTCGATTTGCTGTTTTAGATGTGTTAGATTTGTGTGCCCATTAGATCTTTGAGACTGGCTGTGTCTTGAAGGATGTGTTAGATTTGTGTGCCTGTTAGATCTTCGAGATTGGCTGTGGCTTGACAACTGAAACACAGTCAAGGGCAGGACTCAGGGTTGGGGCACTGTTAGGCTATGACTTGTCCTTGAAGAAGCCCTAGATGGTGCAGGCCTTTTCTGTGAAGGACCCGAAACACAATAACCTTAAAATTGAGCTATGGTCTTGAGCACCTGTTGCAGATGGAGCTATAGACAATAATTAAGGGAAGTGTATTCCAGTAAAATGTTGTTTGCAAAAGCTTCTAGAGCATGGGTTGGATTTGACCTGTCAAGAATAGTTTAGTGACCTGTGACTTTGACAGTGCCTGCAGAAGGAGCAAACCCAAACCTTAGCTTGGTCATAAGGTTCATTCATACCTACAGGTCAGGAATAGTGGGAAATCAAGCTAGGCATCTAAGAAGAAGCTGTCAGGGTTTAATGTTTATTTTCTGATATTACTACGACTAACAGAACTAGGAACTCGAGAGTGTGACCTGCTTGCCACTTGCATTCTTCCTTACTTTGCCTGCATTTTTAAAGGGACTAATAATTTGTATAACACTCCAGGTAGGCAATATTCTAATCTTTTCCATACACAGAACATCTCTGAAGATGTAGTAGCCACTCTCTATACTTAGTGGCATTGTGTCAATGCACCCAGCTCAGTAGACATTTGAATGTGAAATTCAGATCACGATGTTTAGGTGGTGTTTCCAGTGTGCTTTATTGAGGAATAGTCTGATTTGTGTCCTTTTGCTCAAATGATAATGTTGGAACTTTCTGTGCCTGAATATTTACATCCTCTTTCTGTTGCTGGTATCTACATTCTTAGTGTAACGGAAAGAGAAACCTTGATAGTATCTGTGTCTTGAGGCCTTTGAAATCTTTGTCAAGGAGTAACATTGCACATTTTCGTAGAGTCATCTGTGCATGCACCACACATGAAACCAACTCAGCCCTTGTTGGTGAGCAGAATTGTACAGGTGTCTACTGTCTTAGTGCAGGCAGATGTCTGCTTAAGTATTCCCATGAATTCTGATGATGTGTGTATGTCATTTGTGGAGTTGTTCTGGCAGCCTAGGGCTGGCTTAATGTTTATTGTCTTATGTCCTCATACCTAACAGATGTGAGGTGAAGTAGGAATTAAGAAACTCGTATGTATGTATGTATGTACATATGTATGTGTGTGTGATTGCTCTTTGGTGTTCAGACACCAGATTTGGTTTTGAAATTTTTGCATTGCCTACTGAAGAACATTATGTATCAAGAACTCACATTATCATAGGTCACTGAATTAATTTAAGAAATACCAATTGACATCATTCCTTTAGGGAATTGTGGGCTGCTGTTTGAAATACCATCTTTGTCAAATGTGAAAATTTAGAATAAATTTTATTTATAGAATATGGGGCCCTTCTGAATAAAGTGGTGTTCTTTCCCAATCCCAGGGATTTCAAACGGACCCCTTCCATCTCATCAAATAGCCAAGTGTTCACCTCCATTTACGATTGAGTGTGAGTTCTACATGGAAAGGGAGATTTGACAAAGGCCTTTACAGCTTTTAGAGGTGTGTTCAAAAGCCCTATGTTATTTGTGAAAGAAGGCAGCCATAATTAGTATTCCTTATGTGCTATTGTATTTGAATGCATTTATAGTCTGTCAAATCTAATGTGTTTTAAATGAGATCATTAGGTAATAAAATTTTTCATTGTCACTAAAGTAGTGACTGTGCAAATGCTTTCTGCTACAAGGCTCTCAGGAATTTGACTGAACACCCTTGACATCCCAGCTCTTAGTGGTTCTCCATTCAATTGTGCCTCACTGAACTCGGTTCCTTGGTAGCTTAGATATCTTCATAGAACAATTACATCCTTTGTTCTTTAAAGTACTGCAGAAGGAACCATGGATTTAGGAGGCCATTGGTTTTCCACCCAAGGAGACAAAGCGCTGTGAGTTAGGGTCGTGAAGGTATGGCGGCTGTAGGACTTTATGACCAACTCTATGGTCGCCTCTCAGAAAACTAATTAGCAGGTGTATTTGGGGTTCTTCTAAGTTTGTATTAGAATAGCATGTAGGGTGAAAGCTGTAAGCCATTCAAAAAATTTCAAGCTGCCACAGCTGATTTTACACAAATATTTTGCATTTAGATGTAATGACAATTCTATATGCAGAATGCAAGCTTAGGGTTTTTTTTCCTGTAAATATCCTAATTATTATGGGATGTACAAAATAAACAGGCAAAATACCTGGCTTTCAAATTTGTAATCTTGTATGAAAACAGTTTATGTGCCTTAAAATAGTGGTGGATATGTGGGAAGTACATTATGTACATGTATGGATTTTCCAGAGGGGGTGGGAAGATTGACAGCGAGAGTTATGGCTACAATACGAAAGGTAGTAGTGTGGGTTTCTGTGACCTGGAAGGACTTCTCAGAGGTAATGGTACCTGAGTTAAGCTGGGAGTTTTGGATCGGAGCAGGTGGATTGATTTGTTCCTGGAGATTGGACATAAAGAGCACAGGTGTGCTTGTGGGAAACTGTGTGGGCACTATGGGACAGGATGTTGCTCCCGGGATGGTACCCAGGAGTAAGTTGGGGATGTAGATGCAGAACGTTGCAACCAATGGCATCCTGTGTGCTTTTAGTTTGGCTTTGTTGCAAGAGGGAACTGAAGGTTTCTAAGGGAAGGAAGGGCTGCCTCCATGTAATTCTTCCATGTGAGTAAGCTCGAAGGGAGGAATAAAGGGCATTAGGGGCCATGATGGTATCCTAAGTGTTTCAGTTCAGAGGCTTTTCTTAGTCTTACTATGAACATGAATGACGGAATTGTGAATGAATGCAGTTACTTTCTGAACTTGTTATTCCTATTAGACCGTGAATATGTGATGTGCAAAAGCTCCCAGAGAACCTTTTTTCACGAAGCTGTTATTTAACACAGTGGAATGATAGGGCCTCTTATGTTGTGTTAGCTGTCACCTGTGGTTTTCCTTGTTCTACTGCTTTACATTGTTTTGACCTTGTGGGGAGCATCTAGTTCATAGTTTACCATGTGAGCAGCTTAACATGAAGACTTTTTCCTCAGTTGTCTTGACCTTGTACTTGCTGAACCTGGTGAACAGCAGGCATTCACTCACCAACACACACATGCAGCCTGTATTTCCAGGAGCGGGACGGGGACAGTCATGTCAAATGTATCATTGGAAGGGACAGGATTTGGGCATTTTTCATTAATTAGTATAAGAAGTATAGTGAAATTTAGAAAAGTGTTTGTTATAACTTTAATCATTTCTTCTTATTTTTTTATTACAATCCTTTAAGTCTTTTGTATAAAAATAGAATTTGTTTTTTTTTAAATCTTATTCAGCTTTGTATTTTTAGTTAAGCTTTTAGTTGAGCACAGATTTCTCTCTTATTAAGGTATATGTTCATTAGAGGTAGAAAAGAAAATTAGTTGTAATTGCCTTTGCTTCCCCCAGAACAATTATTATAGGTTGACAGAGAATATTTGTTGAATAAAAATACCATCCTTAGCATTCATGCATAAACATTCACCAGCAAATCAGAATTGTATTTTATTTTGCAGACTTAATTTTCACTCATGACAGAGATTAAATTTAGAATAGGCTAAATCTTTTAAGAATTCTCAACAAGATAATCCTTCTATGACATGAAATCTTGAACAAGGAAAGCAAATATTCACTCAAAAATGTTTTTTAAAATTATGTTAATATTTGGTGCTTGGGATACAGCTCAGTTTGTGGTGTGTACCTGGTGTGCATGAAGCCCTAGGGTCAAGAATTTCTGGCACCATAAATCCAGTATACTGTGTATTCATGAAATCCTGGCATTCGGAGGTGGAGGCAGGAAGGTCAGAAGTTGAAGGTCTTTGTATGAGGATGAAGTGTAGGCCAGCCTCAGGACAAAGAGAAAGAAAAAGAAATATTGATGCAAGCATTTAAAAAGTTAACTAAATCAAGAAAAAGGGCCAAATAAATCAAAATAAACCATTTTCTCCAGAATGTGTGTGAGGAAGGTTTATCTATGTAACCTCCCCTCCCTCCTCTCCTTCAAACATGATAGAGAAACTGCGTTAGCTCTGTTGATCACTATGGAAACTAGAGAAGTAAAGTTTAACAATGATGCTAAGAAAGGTTATTAAGGAGACTTTGTGTTTTAGAAGAAGTGCAGTCGGACCTAATGGTGTGTGTGTTAGGGAGAAGGGCAGGCCAGCAGTTCCTGCTCAGCCTTGCTGTCTCCACACCCACATCCCCCACGTCACAGCCATCTTCCTGCTCACCTTGCCGGTGTCTCGATGCACGTTTACCACTGTTTGAATGGGGGGGAAGGTATTGTCTTTAGAAAGACAGATGATTGGACACCTAAAAAGGCCCTTAGAGGAATAATCAAGGACATTTTAAAGGACAGTCATTATCTTAGAAATTGCAAGAATCTGAGAGAGCAAAAATGATGGGGAGAGGACGATCCAGTAGGAGGCCCAGGGGCACGGCATGCTAGATTCGCTTTTAGGGACAGAGGTTCTATCATATGAGAAGTCTGAGATGAAATGCTTTAATAAATCATCCCCCCTAAGAACCTACTTGTTCTTATTTGGACACGGGGTCTAAAAGAGATGAAGTAGCTCATTCACTATTGCGATTATTACTGATTGGCAGACCTGTAAGAGAGAAGATTTTAGCTGTAGTCTTGGGTGCATCCATGCAGATGGATG
The DNA here is from genome assembly GCA_025134845.1 of Neodon shergylaensis. Taxonomy (NCBI): domain Eukaryota; kingdom Metazoa; phylum Chordata; class Mammalia; order Rodentia; family Cricetidae; genus Neodon; species Neodon shergylaensis. Next base: position 9,664,484 of record JABTXL010011977.1, on the reverse strand, counting down.
TTATTTACAAATCCTCTGGGAACTAAGTGATGGGGACAGAATGGCATTTCCCGTAGAGAGTTTACTCCTGAGAACAGCGGCAGGAGCCAGGTCTCACATAACCAGTGCCATCGGAAAAGTAGAAAATAGGAACAGAGATTTTAAAGATTGGGTTAGGCCGGGCGGTGGTGGCGCACGCCTTTAATCCCAGCACTCGGGAGGCAGAGGCAGGCGGATCTCTGTGAGTTCGAGACCAGCCTGGTCTACAGAGCTAGTTCCAGGACAGGCTCCAAAGCCACAGAGAAACCCTGTCTCGAAAAACCAAAAAAAAAAAAATAAAGATTGGGTTATGGAGAAAGCCATTTAGGTCTTTGTATACTGTAAAGTTCTTTGTATTTCTGGTTCTGAACTCATAAAACTTTTGGAGTTTTCAGAGTGATGATGGACCTAGTATCTTCTATCCTGAGGCCACTCCTAGTGGGTCTTTAGAAAGCTTCTGCATAGGGCTGATTGCCAGAACACTTACTCTTGACTGACCATTTGGAACTCTGAGTTCCATCCCTCAACCCCTGGGGAAGGGGAAGGAGTAGGAGACTTGCCAATGATTTAATTAATTGTGTCTGTGTAAATGAAACCTCCACACAACAGCCTTAGGGTTTGCGGAGTGTCACAGTTGGGAGAACACACTCATGTACTATTGTTACTGGAATTTGGGAGAGATCCTCTCCTGGGTTCTTAATCTCATTAATAAAATAATTTAAGAATGGACTCAAATGAACAATCAAGGATAATTCTATAACAATTTAAGAGAGGAAACCTCGAGGCCAGGCAATCCCCAAATCTCACAGGTGCCCAGAGGAGAACAGAAGAGAAAAGGAAAGAGCCACGCCATTTGAGTTTACTACATGTCCTTCAGAGAAAGAGCCTTTAGATGGGGACCTCAGACAAAGAGCGGGAAAGACCAGAATACCAGAGAAGCAGATTCAAGTTTTGGCCATCTTAAGGATAGTCTCATTTTCTTGAGGGTTGATCCCTTAGCTATGTCATTGACCCTGTCCCACTCAGACTAGAGATTCTATTCTCTTTACTGGAAAGAGTATCCCCTTAATAGCCATTTCCTGAAAACATCGGTTTCTGGATGATGTGGTTAAAGCATACATTTACAGTAATAGGAACATGGGGCTCTGTATGGCACAGAGCACTGTAGGTGTCCATGGAGCTTAGGGAGGTAGGAAAAGAGCATGTGTAGTAGAGACTTGCCATCACAGGGTGATGTTCAGGGCCCTGAACCTGCATCTTTCATTGTGTGTGAGACACTGCCAGAGTGGTGGCCAGTGAGAGATCTTCCCGTGTCCACAACACCGTCAGCGTCTCCATTCTTACGCTTTCTAGAGATGCTTTAGGCTCTTAAAATCTTTAATTTTTTGGTGATAATATTGCTAACAAGAAAACAATGGGATATATTGATAATTAAAAAAGATTCTGTAGTAGGCAGTAGGTTCCACATAAAACCTGCCAGACTGGCAACTTTATATGGTCAGCTTGTAATAATAGTTGAATATATTTTGTGGTAAAAGTGTTATAAGCTGACTATTATTCTCTTTCTTTCAACTTGAGTCCAAAGTTAGTTTCACTCTTCATGTTTTCTACTGTGTGTGTCTGCATTTGTTTTTCCCTCATTTTAAAATGTAGTGCCAAGAAATATATACACATGGAAACAAAAATCTATCCCTGCTGTAGCCCTCTAATCTCTTCTTGTTCCGCTGCTGAAGTCAGAAACACACATTTACCAGATTATTATCTATTGCCATGGAAATTGTTTTGTTATATTTCAATTTCACTACAGGGACGAACAGCAGGAGCTAATGGACCATAAGAGGGGAATTTGCTGTTTAAATAATGATTATTCTTTATATTTGGCTAACATGGGACTGGGAGAGTACAATTCCCCTGTCACACAGCATGAGAAGGTAAATGGATCAGAGTTAGAGACAGAATTCACTTGAAAAAAGCATCTCATGAGTCAGAAATAAAGTCACCTACTCACAAGGGAAAACTGTGAACTGTGTTGGTCTTGAGCTCCAGTTGCTATGCCTGGTTGACTTCCCAAGAAGCAGATGCTGAGTTGTAAGTTTGGGCCACATGTCACATGATCATGGGGAAGGGAAGGGCAGAGACAAGAGATTAAACAGAGGAGAAAGCTAAACTACAGTGGTGTCGACAAAGCCCAGCTAACTTGAGGGGTGTCTCTGGGGGTAATGTGGCTTTCAGAGTTGTCTCCGATCAGCCTGCTCTGCCAGGAGGCAAGATGCAAAGTGCATGGCGAGTGTGGCCGTGATCCTCTTGCCTCTCCCTTCTGATTGGGGACACAAAGGTACATCAGCCCATACAGTTTATGCAGTGAAGGGGATGAACCCAAGGCTCTGTATGCCCTGCAAGTACTGCCTTACATTCCTAACCTTTTGCTTTTTAAAAAAAGGTGAAAATATATATTTTTTAATACCATATATTCTGATTGTGATTTATCCTCCCCTATCTCTTCCCACCCATACAAATCTACACTCTTTTTTCTCTCTCTCATTAGAAAACAAACAGGCATCAAAACTAATAATAATATTAAAGTAAAATAAAACAAACCAGAATAGGACAAACAAACCAATGGGGGAAAACAAATAAGAAAGGGAGGAGACAAAGAAAAAGCATAGGAAATACACATTTGCACACACAGAAATCCTATAAAAGCAAAATCAGAAGCCATAATGTATAAGAAAAAGATCTATAAGGAAAAAAAATCCCAGATGAGGCATTATGGGACAAAAAACAAATCAAAAAACCATAAAATGCAAAATAAGAAACAAAACAGCAGCAGTGGCAACAACAACAAAAATACCATGGAGCTTGTTTTTTGTTGGCCATCAACTCCTGGGCAGGAAATATCACACTCAATATGGCTACTTTAAGAAGAAAGTCTTTCTGTGTTTGTATTGTGTGTGTGTGTGTGTGTGTGTGTGTGTGTGTGTGTGTGTTTTATGCCTCTGTGTATGTGTGAGCATGGGCACATACCTGCCCCAGTGAGTAGAGGTCTTAGCCTCCTGCCATGTTTGAGACAGGGTCTCTTGGTGAGATAAACAACAAACAATTGGTGAGCTGGCCCAAAGGCTTTTGGGGACTTTCCTGTCTCCACTTTCCATCCTGCCCTAGTAGCGCTGCAGTTTCAGAAGTGAGCGGCCAAGCCCAACTTTTATGCTTGGCATCAGCATTTTATCCTGGGTGCCATTGTCTCTCGCTAAAGAGCACTTTTTTGCCCTGCACTGCTAACCCCAGTCAAGAGGTTGACTATTTCTTCTGCTCTTCCTCAAAACTTCAAATAACTCATAGTGTCAACCAGTGGGCCGCAGGTATGTCAGGACTGTGTGTCCGCCTCCTCCATGACTTCCCTCTTGACTTGGCTTCTCAGCTTACGCCTGGTATGAGATATGCCGATAAAGAAAGTCTCAAGTGAAAATTGGGACTGTATGAATTTTAGTTAAAAAAATATTATTCCACATGCAAAAAGCAGAATTTTATTGTTTAGCGTAAGATTCCTTTTGGAATATGATTACAACTTCACAGTATGCCTTAGCAATTTCTTCCCTGAGAGATAGTATCTGAATAATCATCTATATCATTAAAGCCATTTCCCCCTTGCTTTTGTGTTTATTTTTGTGCAGCTTGATAAGCAAGAGCTATTAGGATGAAACAATTTCTTTGCGGACCCTTCTTTATTGGCTTGCAGTAATGAGAACCGTTATTGTGTCCAAAGGCTCTGTGCTTTTATTTTTGAGTAACAAAGTGTTCCTATTTTGTGACGATGGCATGGGAAGCAGGTTTAAAAGCTGGCTCTAAAGGATCTGTAGCTCTGAGGGCTGTAATTTAGAATGGACGCATGGTGGTTGGAGGAAATGAGCCAGAGTTAAAAGCCTTTCTGTGCCGTTGCGTCTGTAGCCACCGTCAAAGCGCTCTGCACCGTATGTCACAAGGAGGCCTGAAATCCCGTGTGGAAATCTGTCTGCAGGGGCCCCATCGTTTCTGAAAACAGTTCTTTTATTCTTTGAGTGTTTGAACAAGAAATAGAAATACTACTGTTTTCTTACTTTGCAGGATGACCTATAGGTGTATAGATTCTTTGGCTATATTTGAATAAATGGTATAAACATTAAAGTAAAATCAAATTGACAGTTAGTGGAGTTGAGACACAGACTTCCTGTGTTATTTTGGTTAAATCTTTTTCTTTTTGACTTTTTGTTTGTGGGTGAAAAAGGTTGTCAATACTTTTCTTTCTTTCTGGAGGAGAGGTTGTTTTATACCGAAATTTCTTCTCCAGGGTAAAATATAGTTGTCGGCTACAAGTCTATGGTGGATAACAGTATTCTTTCATTGTTCCCCAACTCCCCTCTTATCCCTCCTCCCCACGGCATCCACTTCTCCTCGGTTCCTCTTCAGAAAGGGGCAGGCCTCCCAATGAGTATCAACAAAGCATGACATATCAAGTTGAGGCAGGACTAAATTCCTTCCTTTGTATTAAGGCTGGAGAGGCAACCATTAGGGACAGGCTGATCTAAGCTGCTGGGAGTTCCACAAATAGACCAAGCTGTACCTTTTTCTTATATTCACATTCACTGGGAACACAAATACAAGAAATAAAATACTTACTAAATCTAGAACTAGTCCCTAAAGAGTACTACATAAGGACAATGTATATAATTGATATGTTTGCATATTTATGTGTGTACTTATACAATGATGCATACCTACTCTATTTCAAATGGAAAATACCATAAATGAAATATTAGTCTTACCGTAGGTGTTCAGTTAATGTTTGAATGAATGAATGAATGAGTGACTACAAGACGAAAGGCTACATACGAGGCTTGTGTACACTGCGAACAGACGTGGATTGCTCAGAGAGAAGGCATTTACTCCGTCGACACATACCTGTTGTCTGTGTGTACTGCAGGTAGTGATGATGTCATTTGGAGTGACTGGTCTAGTGCTGATGTCACCTGGAGTGACTGGTCTAGTGATGATGTCACC